>MJUT01048196.1:1127486-1144786 GCA_002080005.1 Gigantidas platifrons | reverse complement strand
ACTTAGAATTTTTCATGTTTGCCGTAGTGAAAACTTTCGTAACAGTTATATCAGCTTCTACTGGAAGAAATGATTTTATATTTGATATATGGCTTTGGCATGGTGACTTGTACCGTGTCTCCCCTTTCCAGGTTTACTGCACATCTCCTTCCTGTTTACAGTGCGACTTAGAATTTTTCATGTTTGCCGTAGTGAAAACTTTCGTAACAGTTATATCAGCTTCTACTGGAAGAAATGATTTTATATTTGATATATGGCTTTGGCATGGTGACTTATAATGTGTCTCCCCTTTCCAGGTTTACCGCACATCTACTTCCTGTTTACAGTGCGACTTAGAATTTTTCATGTTTGCCGTAATGAAAACTTTCGTAACAGTTATAACAGCTTCTACTGGAAGAAATGATTTTATATTTGATATATGGCTTTTGCATGGTGACTTGTACCATGTCTCCCCTTTCCAGGTTTACTGCACATCTACTTCCTCTTTACCGTGCGACTTACAAATGAACGAGTGGGGGTATTCTTAGCACGACGTATTGTGCAACATCTTGTTTGGACATGTAGTTGTTAGTCAGAGACAAGGTTTTCATTTTATATTTTGAGGCATTATGTTATTGTACTGTCATCGTCGTTGTCCATTTGTAGACAGAATGGTTTCTGTGCGATAACTTAAAGTTCTAGTTGAAGGATCTTTATGAATTTTTAACACATTGATCCTTGGCACTCACAAGAGGTTTACATATAGGTATGGGTTATTGTAATGCTACCCATTTCCAAACAAGAGGCCATATGGTGCAACAAACACTCTCTCACTCTATTCTTATGGGTTTCAAATTTATCTGCTTCCTTGGGCAGGAGTTATTTTTAAACAGAATAGTCATAGGGTCAAAAGGTCCTTATTTCTTTTCAGAAAACTAGAGTAGCCTCCCTTTATTTACAGTCAGCAAGCAGTTCTAGAATTGCTAAAGATTTATTAGCTCACCTGACCCGATGTGAGCTATTGCTACCACTGGGCGTCCGTTGTCCGTCTGTCGTTAGCTTTTTGCATTTTAATCAACTCCTCTAAAACCACTGGGCCAATTTGAACCAAACTTTGGTGGAATGGTCCTTGGCTGGTCCCCTTTCAGAATTGTGTCCGACAATTCCCCCTGCTAACCAAGATAGCCGCCGTTGCTAAAAATAGAAAATTTGGCAAAAAATCACCTAAAACTTATCTCCTCTGAAACTACTGGGCCAGTTGGGCCCAATCTATGGTGGAATGGTCTTTAGGTGATCATCTTTCAGAATTGTGTCCGACGACCCTGGCCGCCAACCAAGATGGCCACCATTACTAAAAATAGAAAATTCGGCAAAAAATCACTTAAAAATTATCTTCTCTGAAACTGCTGGGCCAATTGGGCCCAAACTATGGTGGAATGGTCTTCAGATGGTCGTCTTTGAGAATTGTGTCCGACGACCCCGACCACCAACCAAGATAGCTGACATTACTAAAAATAGAAAATTTGGCAAAAAATCACTTAAAAATTGTCTCCTCTGAAACTACTGGGCCAATTGGGGCCAAACTATGGTGGAATGGTCTTTAGGTGATTCCCTTTCAGAATTCTGTCCGACGACCCGGCTGCCAGCCAAGATGTCCGCCATTACTAAAAATAGAAAATTTGGCAAAAAATCACTTTAAAATGATCTCCTCTGAAACCGCTGGGTCAAATGGACCCAAACTATGGTGAAATGGTCTGTAGATGGTCCCCCTTCAGAATTATATCCGACAACCCCGCCTGCCAAAAAGATGGCGGCCATTGCTAAAAATAGAAGTTTTGCAAAAATTCATTTAAAAATTATCTCCTCTGAAACTGCTGGGCCAACTTTGAGCCAGGTGAGTGATTACAGGCTCCTAGGAGCCTCTAGTTTATTATATACATTAATATTGTTACAGGGTGAAGTAGAAGAAGGGGAGACAGAGAGTGAGGAGGCTGTAGATACATGGATGGACAAGGAAAGGATAGAATTAACAATCGACACTTTACGCTATAAAAGGTAATGATCGACACTTTACGATATAAAAGGTAACGATCAACACTTTACGGTATAAAAATGTAACAATCGACACTTTACGCTATTAAAGGTAACAACCGACACTTTACGATATAAAAGGTAGCAATCAACACTATGGTATAAAAGGTAACTGTCGATACTTTACAGTTATAAAGGTAACGATAAAAGATCATGTGTCAAGATAATTGTTTCCCCATGACAAAGGAAGGATAGACTTAACAATCAGCACTTTATGGTATGAAAGATAATGATCGACACTTTACTTTATGAAATGTTAAGTATCAAATAATTGTTTCTCATCAAAATTAGAACTTAGAGAGAACATTAATATTGTTAAAATAAAATAAAATGATACTTAAGGATAGTCCTGCGATTCCCTGAATAATGATATGTAAAGTAAGTATTCACCCGAACTCTGCCACTTTTTTGTGCCTGTGCTAAGCCAAGATCTGGATTTCAATCGACATGTCATGGTCTTTTTTGTGTTCAACTATTTTAGCTGAGAGGTAATTGTTTCTTTTGTTGATATTGGTTGACCATCACTGTTTAAACTTTCTTTTCATAACATACCTTGAATGACACATTTGCCAACAAGATTGTATACAAAGTGGCTTCTCAGTAGCTATTTTTATTAGTGTGTGTAAAAAATGTTGTTTTTGACAGTCAATACATGCATACAAAATAAAATTGAAACCTTGACAATGTGTGTATATCATGCAATTCTTGTGAGGGCAAAACAATGACAAATGCTATTGAAAGATGTATTTATTTCTAACCAGTCGTTATGCTTTCAGATTGTGCCTGCTGACTTTTCTTTGGTGATTGGTTTCCTCAAACAGTGCCCATTTACAAACATTAATGATTAGATTCTAAATTCTAGTGATCATACATAATACAAGGTATTTCGAAGAATTAAATCTGCCAGTATGCGCATTGGGAAATTGATGTGTAAGGGCCATATTTCATTTATATTGTCACTGTGTTTTATTGGTGGAAGAAAATGGAATGGAATAGTCGAAAGAATGAAAAAAGATCACTAACATGCTGTCGCAGATCCGTGACAAATTTTATATATAAACTTGAAAACCTTAGGGGTGACGGGAACATCTTTCGACAGTCGGACGATTCTTTACGTAACAATATAATATTTTTTTACAGGAAGAGAATTTTGCAGTCATTAATGGATGTTACAGTAAGTCAGAGTGAAGAAGTGGTAAATGAATTAAATAATATAGAACAACAGATTACTCAACTGAAAGCAGCGTATGAGAAAGCTCCAAATGCTAGTAAGTTAAAAAAATAATTAATCCTAAAAAATCGGCAATAATTTCATTTCCTCATTTCATGTTAATGTACTTGTACTATGGTTAGGTTTATGGTGTTTAACGCCACTTTCAACAATATTTCAGTTATATCGTGGCTGTCGGTTTTATTGGATGGTGGAGGAAACCGGAGTACCCTGTGAAAACCACCCACCTGCCGCAAGTCACTGACAATCTTTATCACATTGTGTTGTATCGAGTACACCTTGTCTGAGCGGGGTTCGATCTCACAACGTTAGTGGTGATAGGCACTGATTGCACAGGTAGTTGAAAATCCAACTACCGTACGTTCACGACCACGTTGGCCATTCCAATACATATATAACACATAAGCAGTATAGATGAATTTGAATTTACTGTGCAATTTCATAAATACAGTCAAACCTGTCTATAGCGACCATTGAGGGGAGTTCTGAAAAAAGGTCGCATAAGACAGGGAGTCGTTGAATAGAGGTTATGATATTTGCTCCCAAAATCTCGAGAGGAAAAGCCTAGTTCGGGTATAGAATCCACATCAACTTTTAACCCGTTCATGTGGATGACAAATGCATGAATAGAGCTTAAATTCTGGCAAGAAATGGGTATAAAAATGAAATAAAAAATATGTTCAATTAATATCGTTAAATATTTCCGTCCTTTGTGGGTGAAATTAAAAAAAAAAGAATAATTATATTAAATTATCAAGTTTTTTACTTTCTTCCAACAGCTATTGTTATCTTAATTGTCATCGTAATTAGAATTAATCATTATGATTAGGAGAATGAAATTTCCTGACAAAACGTTAAAATTCAACTTCAATCATTCGCCGAAAGCTATAAATAGCCTAATCACACAATCAGCATGTGTTTACCTTGATCTATTACTGCACGATAAACGAATGTTGACAGAAATATATGCTGGGAACCTCATGGTTCCCACGCATCCTGGAAAACGGGAAATACCCTGGAATTTCGTTATACACGTTCCCGGTCAAAATCCGCGATTTACCCTGGAAATCTTTATTGAAAGCGTAATTTTTTAACCACCGGAAGTTTTGATGCAATTTGTCAATTTCGAGTTACTTCCCTTGGTCCGATAATCAATTCGTCCCTTGCTTTATTCGTCCCAATAATAATAAACGCGTCTACAATAGGCCAAAAAAGGGACAAAAGGCATAGGGAAGAATTAATAACTTGAATCTGAATCTGCAATGTGTTTGTAGAAGTAGTGCAGGTCAATGTTACATGAATTAGTTCCGATGATGGCGATCAATATTCAATCACACGTGAAAAATCCATGATAATAACAAAATACTTGTTCAAGCGGCAAATAACAAACAAGAAAACTTATCCTTGAAAACTGAAAAAAGTCTTGGAAAAACCCTGGAATTTCATATCTGGAAAAGAGTGGGAACCCTGGAACCAGTACTTCATAGTTCAATAATTTTCAAAATCACTATTATTTATTTATAAAACTGAAAGATTAAAATGGTATTTTCTATAGTAAAGCAATTTGAAATATTTACTATAAATAAGAAATAAACCCAAATAAACCAAAACAACAATAATAAATCATCACGTTAACAACTTGCCTGTAAAAAAAATGGCGGTCTTACACAATAAATGCCAATCGTGACTTCATTTGATATGAAAAATCTATTATTATGAACTAGTAACAGGTATGGACTTTGGGAGTGAGATGTTGTCAGTAGATCATGCAGATATCAGCAATTATGAAAGTCGGTTAACACAGGATTTACCTTTCAAACAGCAGAACAAAGACGGTCGTTAGTTGTGTAAGGCAGGGGGTCGTTGAATACAGTTAAAGTATATAGTAAAATTCGTTGGGAGGAATGAAAACGGTCAGATAAGACTGGAAGTCGCTGAATACAGGGGGTCGTTAAGACAGATTTGACTAATTGAATTATAGAAGCGTAATTTTTTTTTAATTAAACCTTATCAATGTAGAATCATAAGTCTACACTATTTTTAGATTCATTTATAATTGCTTCTATCCAAATTGTATTCTATGAACAAACTATCGTAAATATGTTTTACGTATATGCAAGGGGCAAGCACTTTATGTAAGTCCTTAATTGGTACTTGATGTCATTCCATTATGATTATTTTGTATTGTGGAGACACCACATATTCGCAATCAGCTCTCCACCATGTTAACACCTAAGCAAATACTCTGTGTAGTAGCTGCTCACTTGACTACGCCATCCTTCAGGATACATGTACTGATGGTGGATGTCATATCATCCACTTAATCTCCACTTCCACCAAGATGGAAGGAAAATTTAATAAGTGTGTGGGCTGTACTGTGTAAGACATTTTGTTCATAAACAGGATAATATTCATTTTTTTTTATTACAGAGCCAGTTGAGAGAACAGAACAATTTAAAGACGCTGAAATAGAAAACCAACATAAGACAACAGGAAGCAAGAAATCTACAGCAAAGTGTGTCACCAAGGTATCTATTATAGACATTTATGTCAGTTACTGACATAAGATCAGTAGGTCAAATGTAAATTAAAACAACTAAATAAAGAAATAAAGGTCAGTAGCTCAATTGTCAAGGAAATCAGCAAAACGAAAATTAAGGCCAGTAGGTCAAATATCAAGTAAAACAGCTAAAGTATTTAGGTAAGTAGGTCTATTGTCAAGTAAAACTGCAAAAAAAAATTAAGGTCAGTGGGTCAAATATCAACTAGATAAAAAAAAGGTTTTTATGTTAAGTAAAACAGCAACAAGAAAATTAAGGTCAGTGGGTAAAATGTCAAGTAAAACATAAAACATTTTTTAAGGTCATAAGGTCAAGTAAAACAGCTAAGAAAAAATAAGGCCAGTAGGTCAAATATCAAGTAAAACAGCAAAAACAAGTTAAGGTCAGTAGGTCAAATGTCAGTATAAAGTCATAAATAAATGAATGTAATGCCTATGGTAGTCCTCGTAATGGGCTGTCGTGGTCGTGATCGTATGGTAGTTGGATTTATAACTACCTATGCAATTAAGTGCCTATCTCCACTAACGTTGTGAGTTTGAATCACGCTCAAGAGTAGGTGTACTCGATACAACATTATGTGATGAAGTTTGTCAGTGACTTTCGGCATGTCATAGCTGAAATATTGTTGAAAGTGACGTTAAACACCATAACATCCAGAGTTCATATATTCACATTCATCTATTTAAAAAAAATGTTGATCTGAAAAATGTATTTTTAAGATTTTTTTCTAGAGATTTATAGAAGTCAAACAGACTATACAGGACATGAAGAATTATTTTTTAAGACACTTACCCAAGGGAAAGTGAAATAACAAATTTACTTTCCCTTCCAAATTTCTACTTTCCCGTTGAGGCCCACGAAGCCGGCGTAATTTATCTAGGAGGTTTTGGGACATGCCCCCACATGAATCCTGCATTCTGAGCATAACTGAAAGGGTTTTGTTGTTTGAAAATAAATTGAATATTCTTACTTTGTTTTTTGTGTGTTTATAATCAATTTGAGATTTGAATCTAATAATTAAAACTACATTTTTGCTGGTTTGTGATTATTATTTTTGATAAATCTTTTTTTAATGCTTCTAGTTGTAAAGTTGGGGAATTTTAGACAGAGGGTACAAAACATCTTTTCATTTTCGTACACAGAAATTCGGCCGACTATTTCACTTGAAACGAACGGTTCCTTTTTCCTTTATTAAGATCTATTATATTCACTGACTTCTGTCCTCTCTATAGGTCGTGCCTACTCATATTATCTAATTTATAATTTAGTTTTTATTTCAAAATATCTGAAAGTTCAACAGCAAACCGCAACATCGATATCTGGTACCTTGTGTACATACAATTTTATACCTTTACATACGCAATTCAGGCTTAAATAAATCGTAAACCAGTTTCAGAAACTGATATATCTGATAACCGCAAAGTACAAAAAAACTGGTATATCTGAAAACCGCAAAGTACAACAACGAGCAACAACAGACTTATAATACTTTCCCGGCGGGAAATATCGATCAGCATGTTACTTTCCCATGTGTTTTTTTTTACTTTCCCCGGTAAACGGGAAATGGTAATCTGCATGGCCTGCTATACAGCAAGTACAGTTTTCCACCTGCTGTGTAGATCACACATTGCATGTTCTAATGTGACTTAGAATTTTTATTTTTATTTTCAGCCATTAGTGTCAGCTTCAGTCAGCCCTACTAAAATGACAAATGTTGTCACACCTATGCAGAAAGTGACACAACCAACTTTAACAGAACCTTCAGTATCGAGTCAATCAAATCCATCTGTTCAAAATCCTCTGAATCCATTGAATATGACACCAAAGCAGATATTGTTCCAACAAATGTTGCTGACTCAGATGAACCAACAGGCCGTGTTGAATCCATTAATGTCACAGTTCATGTTAGGACAAATGGGGGATTTCCCTCTAGTGCCAGGTGCAGGGCCTGAGGGTCAGCCATTAAGTGGTTTGAACAGTTTACCCACAATGCAAATGGGAAATTTCCCTCTTATGCTAGGTCAAGGGCCTGATGGTCAGCCATTGAGTGGTTTGAACAGTGTACCCACAATGCAAATGGGAAATTTTGCTCCTGCTCCAGGAAATATGATTCCTTCAATGGGATTTCCCAACGTTGGAAACCTCCCACCAATGTTAAATCCTTCAACAGGACAGTTAGGAGATATTGGTAACCAAGGTGATATTTCAGAAATGCCTCTGTTACCAGGCTTATTACCATTATTACAGACTTTAAATCTTGGAAGAGGAAGTGGTAAGAAGAACAGTAACTCTGATTCACAGTGATTAGTCAAAGATGTTTTTTTTAAAGGGCAGATAATTTGTGTTTAGTGCTTTATATTATTTCACCATTTGTAAGGAAATGTATAAGTATTTAATTTTGCTGCAGTTACCTATTTTTATTTGTTATTTAGACCTAGAAGTTATTTCTTTTTACTTACTGGCAGCTGATTGGCTCAAAAATGCTGACCCTGCAGTGAATAGTTCAATTTTATCTCAGTAGACCAGAACGGGTACTGTTTTTTTAAATTATGTTTTCGAATATATAGAGAAAGCTTGATAAGATGAAAAACCACATAGATGCACTGCATTTTTTTTCCTGATTGATATTTGTTTACTGCTTTTTTTAAAGAAAAAATAAAGATTGGACATCTAGTTTTACTTTTTATGTACATGTATATATATATATATATTGCTTGTTTTAATATCCATTCAGATTCATTGGTGCTATTATTTCGGCTATTCTTTGTACATATATTTTAGGGTGTTTTTTTAATGTCTTAATTATGTAGAATGACATTTATATGTAGTTACACCACTGTCTAGAAAGACCACCTCTTGTACCAAAGAAAATATAATAATTCAAGAAGGTGATCTCTCTATAAAGAGATTTGTTATATGATGATAGTCAAATTGTTACATTTTAATATAGTCTTCACAAAAGAGGGCAGTGATCTCTCTAAAGTGGATTGTGATATATAGAATATAGATAATAAAATTGTGATATTTTAAAGTGTCCTCAAGTAAGAGGGGTGGTCTCTTATAACAGGTTAAATAAGACATGTCATAGTATTGTGTTAACATTGTTAAATAGTTTTTAGTTTGCTTCATGCAACCAGCCAACTAAAGTGGTCCAAAACTAAAATATTTTATCAGTAATCAACAAGAATTTTTTTTTTCTGTTATTGTTATAAGAAGTTTTATTTTTCCATTTAATGTAGGGGTTGTCATGGTCGTAATCATATGGTAGTTGGATTTACAACTACTTGTGCAATCAATGCCTATCACCAATAAAGTTGTGAGTTCGAATCCCACTCATGGTTAGGTGCACGTGATACAACATTATGTGATAAATTTTATCAGTGACATGCAACAAGTCAGTGGTTTTCTCCGGGTACTCCGGTTTCCTCCAATGATATAGCTGAAATATTGTTGAAAGTTGCGTTCAAAACCAAACCAAACCCTATATAAATGATTAACTTAATTGTATAGTTGATTCCCACTCATCTTTCCCTCATTGTAGTCCCATTATCATTTTACCCTAGTCTTTCTTTTAATACACAAGACGATGATATAAGTACAACGCATGGCAATTTAGTGTAACCTTGAGATAACAAAATTCAAAATTGGCATGATAATTACATGTTATGTTTGTTTATATATATAGTGCTTGTATATTTTAACCTTTGTTGATGTGTATTAACAGTTTATATGGCATTGGAGCATGTTATCGAACATTTCTTGTTTTACTAAAATTTTACATGTTGCAATAAAAGTTGATAGAAATCTAATTTTTTTTTCTTTTCATAGACGTATTGCCATCTTATTAGCTCACCTGACCCTTGGGCCCATTGAACTGTTGTCATCACTTTACGTCAGTCGTCGTCTGTAAACTGTTCACATTTAATTTAGTCAGAAAAGCAAAGTATGAATATGAACGCTCAATTGCCATCAATATGAAGGAAGATAGTAAAATTTTCTGGAAATTCATACAATCAAAGACTAAAACAAGGTAATATTCCATGTATAATAGATGAAAAAGGAGAAATAAGCACAGACGATAGAATTACAGCAGAATCAATGAACACATTTTTTCAAAGTGTCTTCACTGTCCATGTAGATAGTCATAACGCTCCGATGAAAAACTATCAACGATCAAATTCAGCCCAGAAACTGTACAAAAACATCTGGAGAAGCTAAAAGTCACCTAATCATCAGGGCCAGACCAAATGCACCCAAAATGTTTACACGAGACTCACAAAAAGGGGTCAGACCTATATTCCGACAGCCTGATAGTCCGACAGATGAAGTACATTTAATAGCTATTCGATGAAAATAAAATATAAGTTCTTTATGAGAAATATTTGCTTATTCAAGTTTTGTGTGTGGAAGCAAGATCCGTTGTCAAACTGGCACTGCAACATTCTTATTGTGGTTTACTGATGCATAAAACCTGGTGTTGAAAGATTCTTATAAGGTTTACTGAAGCATATATCAAACATATATTCAACAAACTAATTTTCAAGACATTTACTTTTGAGAATTATAGAAAACAGGTTCAAATATATTGTCTAGATCTGGAATACGTAGCTATTGCCTTTTTACGGTTGGCTCATCTCGCCATGACAGCCTGTTCAGACCGGTGTCGTAAATTGTTTAGCTACCTCATGAAAATTAGCTACTTGTAGCATAAACTTGTAGGATTTATCTCCCTTAATATGAGTAGGCATTGCACGGCCTATATAGAGAGGAGGGAAGTATTTGAAAGTAATGGCAAAAATACCTTTATATCCCCTATGACTGGACAGTTACATGAAGTAGAACAGAAAATTACAAGAGAAAAAAGTATGGATTCTTTTATTGTTGGACTAGAAACAGTGCAAACATTGAAGGCTAACTATTACTGTAAGGTGGGTGGTATCAACCATTATAAGTATAAGTTTATTGATTCACCAATCAAGGGCCCACAGGGGGCATATACATATACAATATGAGCATTTATTACAATTGTTTTATAACATAACAAAAAGATGAGAAAAACAAATAGCACTAATGTTTTCACCACTAGTTTAGAGCCATAGTCTTTGGTGTGTATTGATCCCTCTAACAATTGAGGAGGAAATAAAATGTATCTTAAAATAAAGAAATAGTATGACTACTTGAAGTACCAAAGGTCCATGCCATTAGGATGAACTTGTGGGCCACGCCAGTTTTGTGACTATAGTAACAGTATCAGAAAGCCAACAATAAAAAATATTTAAAAGGGGGTAGTAGACACCGGTGACTGTAAAATGAAAGTATGGTCTTTTAAGTCATAAGAAAAGAGTTTTATTACGAAAATATCAATTAATACAACCAGCATACATAAGCAATATTGGCCTATACCATGCTATGTACAGTCGATACATGTTCATGAAGTGTAAATTTATGATGAATGACATACGGTCAGGGTCGTCTTTTCAGCAGTAATAGGCCACGGTAAACGTAGTGCACTGAGGCCCCTGTCTATACAAACACTCACAGGAATAAAACTGTAAATGGTCGATAAAATTAAACATATATTTCTTGTATTGGTACTTCCAACAAAATCAGCGTTTATAAACATTAAAAATCATGCCGTATACAACATACATAGATTAGTATGGGGTTCATTTGCTCGTGGGACCACCGGGCAACTGCCCATTGTGCCCATACATCAGACCGCACTGCGTACAGTTACTGTAAAACTGATAATCTTCATTTCGACATTTTGAAGTATGTGTATTTCAGCCAATATTATGTTAGCTCGAAGTGAACAAAATAGTTTTTAATTTTAAAAGAATGATATAGGTGTTCCAGACCATACGCGTATTTGGACCGTACGCGTACGGTCTGCCTAGTTTCAAGAGATTATCGAGGCTTCAAAAATATTTTACAGATCAACGTTATTCCGGCAATATAAGTACCTCATAATTTAAATATAAATGCAAGGGAACATGCATGAACAAAACATGTAAGTGTAGAAAGTCCGGCGTTCCTTGTAGCAGCAAGTGTCACTCTGGACGTGCATGCGAAAATCAATCGTAACTACTCGGTCATTCTCGCTACTTGGCAAATAACCTCGTATGTAGATAGTAGAAATTCTTCTTAAATTGTTTGCCGGAAGTTAAACTGCACAAAAATATAGTCCACGAAAATCTATTTCTATTTATCCGCCTACTACGTACGAGGTTATTTGCAGGGTAGCTAGAATGGCCGAGTTGTTACGATTGTGCGAAAATGTGATTCAGGTAGACAATTAAAATTATAGTTCAGAAACTGTTTACTTTTCATGAGGTGATGGTGTTTTGTTTAAAGTAATAATAATTATGATAAATGTAATTTCTAAAACTCAATAAAAGTTTATGATATAATGTTTGTATTGTAAAAACCCATATGGTCTAAATACCCGTATGGTCCAGCTCGTATTAGACCATATGAGTATACTCATACGGTCGGACCGTACGCGTAGGTCCAAATACGCGTATGTTCTGGAACATAGGCACCGCTTCTATCAGATATGTCTCCGCTTTCACATACAAAATATTTACATTGTATATATATTAAGGCAATATTCACTATCTAAACCATACACTTTAAAATTATCTGTGACAAAATTATACAGAGAATATATTCCTTATTGTTGATTGAGTGAATGTTTTGTGTTTTAACGCCACTTTCAACAATAGTTCAGCTATATCATGGCGACCAGTTTTAGTGGTGGAGGAAGCCAGAGTACACAGAGAGAATCACCGACCATGGACAAGCAACTGGTTAACTTTATCACTTGCGGCTGCGAGTCGAGTGCACCCTTTTTTGTAATTTACAAAGTCGGGCGCGAACCCACGCCGTATTGGTGAAAGGCTTGTATGAGTTGTTAGATCCAACGACCTAACTCATTGAGCCACCCAGGCCCCGGCGTCCCGACGAGCATAGGGATCCCATGCTAATCTAGGTATGTTTGTGTATGGCATGTTATTTAATGTTTAAACAATAAACTATTGGACGTACCAATACAATAAATATACGATTAATTTTATCGACCATTTATATTTTTATTCCTGTGAGTGGTTATGTAGGTAGAGTCCCAGTGCACTGTTTTGCCTGGGGTCTATAGTGCTGTTAAGACGACATTGCACAGCTTTGATGTGGATGAAGTCCTATTTGAATGACCGAACTCAACGTGTCGCTGTTGGTTCAGTAGTGTCAAATGCAATGCAACTTCAACGCAGCGTGTCGCAAAGTTCTGTCTTGGGGCCCTGTAAGTGTATTTTTGCAAAACCAATCAGTGAAAGTTACAGACGCCATAATTTTAGTTATCAGAATTATTCCGATGCAGTGTTATGCCGATGACACCCAAGTGTAGCATGTAATTAAACCACTTGATAACTGGGAAAATATATTCAGATGTCGGGAGACTTGTTTATCAGACGTTAGTGTGTGGATGAGCTTAACTAAGTTCAGATTAAACCAGAACAAAGCATAACTTATTGTATTTGCACGAAACACCGTGAGAAGGAATTTCAGAATGTTGTCTCTCTTTCGACGGAACTATAGTATCATAGTAATCAATGCTTCCTTTATTAAAAACCTCGGCATATTTTTCGACAGGACATTATGCATGCAAAAACAAGCAAGTGCAATTACAAAGTCATGCTATTTTCAAATTCGCAATATCGGACGTAATCGATCGTACATCACAGAAGATGCGTGCAAAACATTAGTTTGCTCACTAATAGCGTCACGTTTGGACTATGGCAACGCTTTGTTGTATAGAGTAAATACTCAACATAATCTCGAAGCTACAGCGTGATCAAAATACAGCAGCTAGATTGATCACCCGTGGCAAGAAACATGATTATATTACATCAGTTATCATGTCTCTTCACTGGCTTCCGGTGCAGTATGGTCTCCAATACAAATATTATTGTATATATCTTAGGGAACTTGTCAGTTTTTATCAACCATAAAGGTCGCTACGGTAAGAGAACGCCATAATGATTCAACAACCACGTGTAAGAACAAAAACCTATGGTGATAAGCGATTCGACAAGACAGCTTCCACACTTTGAAATAACCTTCCTAGTGAAACCCGAAATGAACATTCCAGTGAAATGCTTAGGAAAAATGTTAACACTTATCTTTTTAGAATTGCTTATTATGATTTTAAAAGTAACCAATCAAACAGACCCGAGTATAAAAGAAACCCTGGGACATATATAGTAGCACGTGTTGTTAGTTATTGGATTAATAAGACATAATTTCGGAAAAAGTAAGTACTTTTAGTTCACTTTATGTATTATAATATTGTATTAAAGATGAGTTCTCCATTATCGCATACTGTTGTAAACAAAAAGAAAATAAAGAACAATAGAAATATTAAAGCTTTCGAGGTCAGTCGCGAACGTTAACAATTAAAACATCAAAACATCTTATCAAACAGTAGTCAA
The DNA here is from genome assembly GCA_002080005.1 of Gigantidas platifrons. Classification (NCBI taxonomy): domain Eukaryota; kingdom Metazoa; phylum Mollusca; class Bivalvia; order Mytilida; family Modiolidae; genus Gigantidas; species Gigantidas platifrons. Next base: position 1,130,438 of record MJUT01048196.1, on the reverse strand, counting down.
TTTAAGGTGAAACGACCTGTGTTTTGAATGAAGTTTAGAAGCTGCAAACACATTGTTTATTTTTTTCATCGTTGAGAATTTCATTGTCAAGTGATAAAGTAAGCTCATCTATTGGTAAATCATTGTTAATTTCTCGAATTCCTATAAGAAAAATATTTCTCTTTTAGTTAATTATTTTGTTGTCATACATGTATTCTATGTTCAGTTTTATTGTATGATTTTTTTTTATCATGTTAAGCGCTTAGAGTAATTTCAATTAGAGAATGCGCTATATAAATATTGTAAATAATGATAATAATTTATAACATTTCACACTGGTAATGTGATGATAGGTCCATGTAATTTGTAATCACATCTTCCAAGTGACAATTCTACCATCTTTACTTGGTGTAGAGAATAACTATAAGTGGTGACTGGTGTTAGACCAATACTTGGTGTAGATAATAACTCCAATTGGTATCAGACCAATACTTGGTGTAGAGAATAACTACTTTAAACATATTTTATTGTCATACAAAACAAGACAAATGGTTAAGACACAAGTTGTAAACTTATGAAGTCTTCTCTGGAGAATAACTATAAGTGGTATCAGACCAATATTTGGCTTAGAGAATAACTATAACTAGTGCCAGACCAATACTTGGTGTAGAGAATAACTATTACTGGTATCAGACCAATGCTTGTTTAGAGAATAACTACAATTGGTATCAGACCAATACTTGGTGTAGAGAATAACTCAGTACAATTGGTATCCGACCAATACTTTGCTTAGAGAATAACTATAATTGGTATCGGACCAATTCTTGCTGTAGAGAATAACTATAACTGGTGTCAGACCAATGCCTGTTTTAGAGAATGACTATAACTAGTGTCAGACCAATACTTGGTGTAGAGAATAACTATAGCTGATGTCAGACCAATACTTGGTATAGAGAATATCTATAATTGGTGTCAGTAGGTACTTGGCCTACAGTTAATTGTATGTGTTCACTTGCTATAAACAAAACAAATGACATGACATAGTTGTGAATTCTAAAAATAAATCATTTACTCATTTGCATACATTTTTATAATGCATCACACTTTTTTTTAATTGTTTTAATCTTTAAAAGTCAGTTAATTGATTATTTTCCTTTTAAAATTAACCTGCATGAAAGGGAGTGACTAATTCACTTATGACAAAATAATGACTACTGTGAATCAAAAAGATCACGTAAGTGTTGGTATTAAAGTGAAAAAGTTCTAGGCCTAAAGATCTTATTTATGATTCTCTACAGTCGGTACAGAATGACAGAAATCTTACCTCATTAATATCACAAGCTGATTATGCTGGACATTGTCATTATTAATTTACACTATTAAAATTTACATCTTAGTATCATTTGTCTTTAACATAATCTTTATTTGCAAAATTATGCCCATAGGGGCCAAGCAAATACAAACTAAACAAAACAATACAAATCACAAAATATACAAATAAAATGACAAATCCTTGGCCAACGTGGACTTTACCCTCGCAAATCTATACCTTGCTTCAAAAAGTTTCCCACAGCTGACAAAAGTTAAAAATTAGGATTTAAAATTTGTTTCAATTTTTGGAGTGGTTGATCTTGTATAAAATGTGGATTTAATTGATTTATTAATAAATACAATTGATCTCTTGGCAATTTATTTTTATTACAATTTAACAAGAGGTGATATTCATCATCAATTTCATTAGAGTTACAAAATTTACATAGTCTTTTATCTCTGGGAATATTTTGATATCTTCCGGTTTCTATTTCTAGTTTATGGTTACTTACACGAAATTTAGTAAACAATTGACGAGTTTTAAAATTTGATATCTCTAATAAGTATTGTTCTAGTTTAATTTCCGACTTTAATTTACCATATATATGAAGTGTAGAATTTTCAGAAAAGGATGCAAGTTTATTTAATGTCTTCTGATGGTAAGTATCATAGACTATTTTCTTAAATTTTTTCTTAATAGAATATTTAATATTATTAAAAGGTTCATGTAAATTTTCAAATTCTTCAATATCAAGACCAAATTCCTCAAATAGACTTGTAGCAAACGTGTACCATGAATAAACCCCCTCTGTATGTAGGGATTTATTAACAGTACAGGCTTCTTGTACAACAATGTGTACCTTTTTCCATTTTTTCGTGAATATCCGCTAAATAAGTATCAAATTAACGATAAACGTGCGTGTATCAATCTCGCACTTGGCTCCATTCAAGAAAAGTATAGTAATAATCCATGAAATCACAAACTGAACATAAGCATCCATAATTTCCTTCTTATTTCAGAAATGTTTGCAATATACCGGTATTTACCATTTTTAGTTTAAACATATTTTATTTGCTCAAATATGCAAAAAGGATAAGACACAAGTTAAACAAACTTATGAAGTCTTCTCCTATATACAATAAGTTACAACATTATTTGATAGAGCATGCATGCATATGAATATGTATTACATTAATATGTGTAAATTGAAGAACAGAGAATGAAGAAAGGAATTAGAGAAAGAGAGAGAGGGGTTGGTGGTGATGGTGTGTGTAATTGTTCATTTGGTGAACCACTTAAACAAGAAACCTTTCAGACCTCTTTATATATTCAAACACGTGCTTAAAAATAATTTCGTTCTGTTCATTTGAAAGAATAGGATTACCACTGGTTAAAAGCTTGAGGTCTATAGCACAGTCATTAGGTAGCCAGCTGAGATTGTGAAACAATTTATATCTCATGTTTGCATAATGGGAACAATCAAAGAAGAAGTGATACGAGTCTTCACGGTTGGCCCCACAACGACAAGACGGATCTGAAACTATATTTACTTGAAACAAATCATAATTTAAGAAAGAAGCAAAACATCGAAGTTGGGTTAATGCAATATTAAGTTTTCGAGGTCCAATTTCGAAATATTTAGGAACTTGTCTAATATCTTT
>MJUT01048196.1:1095328-1113834 GCA_002080005.1 Gigantidas platifrons | reverse complement strand
TTGAAGTTAAATGGTCCGTCCCTTAAAGGCAACGCTCATACTATTTGTATCACTCATGTGGGTAGGTATAATAATACTCATCTAAAGTTGTTACTTTTTCCAGTTATCTAACATGACCGGGAATTTCAATTCCCTTTGTAACTGTTTTGCTTCCCTCCACCATAAAGTCTGGTATAGCCATGACGATAAACATGTGTTTATTTTTTATCTTGTTTCTTATGTGCCCAATGTTGCCAGTTGTTTATCCATTCATGATTACCCCTTTGGGTTTCGCTAACGATTATTTGCAGGACCGGCCTTAAGCCTATTGGACCAACTGCTCCTAATCGGACTCCGCGCTTAAGAGGCCAGCACTGGAGTTTTCTACTTTCGGCTGTTCAAGTACACACAGCACACTACAGGTCTTACAAAGAACAGCATTGGGTCCCGCACCTCCCAAGACCGACCCTCAGTGTTTAATTACCTCACCATCTATTTAATTGTATATCAGAAAAATAAACCCAGTGTTGTCAAATTAAAAGCAATTCCAAATTTTTATTTGAGACTTACGCCATGATACTGGAAACAGTTGTTAAAGATGAGTGTCATGTCATCAACAAACCCCTGTAATGTTCCATATATACCATTACGTAGTTTGTGCGCTATCATATCATAACACATGCCTCTCTTAATTGTCCTGTAGTAGTCTGGTACCTTTATGTAAATTAAAATAAAAACGCATACAGTCCAACCTCGTTGTGAAGAAGTCAAAGGCAACACTTGATAGTATTAATGTACCACATAGGACCCGGGTTGCTCAATGAGTAAGGTAACTGGATTACCTAACAACTCATACAAGTCTATCAGCAATACGGCGTGCGTTCGCACCTGGCTTTCTAAAGTACAAACTAGGGCACATTTGACTCGCACGTGATAAAGTTTACCAGTTGCTTGCCTATGGTCGGTGGGTCTCTCCTGGTACTCCGGCTTCTTCCACCACTAAAACTGGTCGCCGTGATATAGCTGAAGTATTGCTGAAAGTGGCGTTAAAAAAATGAAAAGAAAAATGGCCCACCTCTTTGAAACGAGACCACGCCAACTTGTTAAAGTGGTAATCAGAAGCCGTAAATGGAAAAGAACAGGCTAAACAATGGCCAAATGAAAAAGAACAGGCTAAACAATGACCAAATGAAAAAGAACAGGCTAAACAATGGCCAAATGAAAAAGAACGGGCTAAACAATGGCCAAATGAAAAAGAACAGGCTAAACAATGGCCAAATGAAAAAGAACAGGTTAAACAATGGCCAAATGAAAAAGAACAGGCTAAACAATGGCCAAATGAAAAAGAAAAAGAAAAACTGTGGAGGTGAACGCAGATGTCCAGTTCCTGCTCCACTAGTGACACCCGTCGTGTCACTTTTGGCTAAATCAGATGAAAGGCCATGAAAGAGAAAGGAACGACAGGAGCTTAATTACACCAAACGAACATATGCGTGGTAATGTATACTGTTTACAAATATTCAGAGGTCAATGTCCAGTGGTCTTGGGCTACTAGACACCACTCACGGTTTATACCTGAACAACTAATAAATAGGAAAACGGCTTGTCATAATCGGGCAACTAACTCCCACTGAACAACTAATAAATAGGAAAACGGCTTGTCATACTCGAGCAGCTAACTCCCACTGAACAACTAATAAATAGGAAAACGGCTTGTTATACTCGAGCAACTAACTCCCACTGAACAACTAATAAATAGGAAAACGGCTTGTTATACTCAGGCAACTAACTCCCACTGAACAACTAATAAATAGGAAAACGGCTTGTCATACTCGAGCAACTAACTCCCACTGAACAACTAATAAATAGGAAAACGGCTTGTTATACTAACTCCCAGTGTGAATTGACTATCCTTGTGTAGCAACTCGCCAATTGTAAGATTATTTCAGTTAGATCACACGTGTGTTTATTTCTTTGTGAATTCTCTCCACAGGCAGAGTTGTAGGAGTCGGAGGAGAAGGGGACATAGCCCCCCCTCTTTTCAAAAGTGGATGAGGAGAAACTGTTTGCCGATCTTCTTTTTTGAAAAAAAATAGAAGAAGTCGAATTTTACGCTGAAAGCCGAATATCTACAATAAATCAAGAGATTTAGTGGTTTGTTGAGACAAAATGACATTTATTTGCTTGTCATGTTTGTAAAGGTTGCACTTTTTCTGACCTCTGCTGAAGCTTGCCTCCACTTCCTAAAGATTGCCCCCACTGACACCTTGGTGCCCCCTCTAACAGGTGCCCTCACAAAGCTTGCCACCACTTTCTGACCCTCACGATAGGTATATTGCTTAGGGATACTATTGTTATGGCTGTTTAATGACTCTTTCGGCAACATTTCTCTGTTATAAACGTTAGAGAATACCGTTTATGTTCTAATAACAAGAGAATAAAATAATCGCAACTTACATCTTTTGACTTGACTTCATGTCTAAAAGGTTCGCTCAATTCGTGGTTATAAACTTTGTCCAAAACAACGAAACATTCCTGTCAAACATACAAACAACATTAATTTATATTAAATCTTTAATATGAACAAAAAATTGGTGGCCCTAAATATTATTTAAATATTATATGGCAAACAAGGCCATCGGAAGAGTTAATAACTGATTATAATCATACATGTAGGAAAAGATAGTTAATAACTGATTATAATCATACATGTAGGAAAAGATAATCTAAATTTCTACCTCTTTCTTTAGGTTTGATTATCTTTAATGCCCCTATTTTACTATTTCATTTAGGCCCCTATAATTTTGCATTGTGTTGAACTTAAATGTAAGAATGGTGATAATTTAAGAGAGAATTTACTCTCCTGTATAGAAAACTTTGTACCTTAACACATGTTAATCCTCGTTTTCTGTAAGTAGGGATGATCTCATTTTCAGATATGTTTTTCATAACTTCAGGCTGGACAACCATTTTCTTTGTTGTGGAGGTGTCGTCTGCTGTGACGTCATTTGTCGCGGAACACATGCCATCGATGACATCATTATTGATGACATGTTGATACCTGGTCACCTCACGTTTTAATGCTGACTGTTGATTGGTTCCACCACCTGCTGCAGACAAGTATTCTTGTTGTGAATAAATTTGAGGTTTACTGCTAGTTAAAGTTATCTTGTTCCATCGATTCTTTGATTTCTGTCTCGGTTTGGGTTTTGGCATTGGTTCAGATATGCAATTAAACTCTGTAACCGTTCGGGCATCGTCATCGTCATCACTTGTAGCTTCACAACATGTTGATGCAGTCGGTGCCATTATTTCTGTTAAAGAAATAAATTATATAGAATAACATCAGTCTTGAAGGTCGAGACAGGCATTACCGCTAGTATCAAAGTGAGTCCGATAATGGCGTTATTGTTTTTATCGGCATTAAACGTTAATATGACATCACACTGACCGATATTTTCCAGTATCGTAGTCAGTATGTTGATACTGACATCAATCGAGGAAATCAAAGGACAAATGACCAATTAACCGATAATTCGAAATATTAAAGGAATATGTATATCCTTGCTTACAAACGAAGCCACTGTTTTACTAAGATAAATCGACCTCTAGTAAAGGTAACATTAGCACATTTTGGCTCTCATGTCAAAGCCATTGGTTTACATGCTGCCAAAGACTTAAATTATTTGGCTTTCCAATCTTTTCACTATGAGCGTATCCGAGTCACTGAAGCCATAATGTGTTGTGAGTTTTAACATGGGTTGGCAGGACATACGTAAATTAGTATACTGCATACCCATGTTGAAACTCGATCACATTACATCATGGCTTCCATGAATTAATTCTTAATTTAAGCTGACATATATTACTTGTAAAGGTAAGTCTTGGTGAATATTAATTTACCTTGTAAAATTTTCTGTACTTCAATATGAGTTTTCATGTCAACTCTCTGACACCTTCTTTTTTCACATTTACTTTTTCTCTTGGTAGGGAGAGTGAGAGATGGCAGCTCGTCTCCAAAGTCTGTGTTAAAACATAACGGTGAATACATTCCATTCTGTGTTGGTATATCATCTGAAAAGGAGGTAGAAAACAATGTGTATAAAATCTAGTGGTCACTTCTAGTCATGGACTTTAAGCAACTGCTTCATATGATAGTCGCGTCGATTAAAAGTAACACGACGATTATCACTAGTAGATCAGAAACTGCTCACTCAGAATTGGATACTAGAACGTAACATATACAGATACTCTTCCGGAGCACTCGTGTTCACCCCCGATTTTTGTGGGGTTCTTATTGCTCGATCGTTAGTTTTCTGTGTCACTAGTGTTTTATAGATCATTGTATGTCTTTATGCCATTGAACAGATGAACAGACAAAAGAAAGGGACAAAGGACGAACAATATACATGTTTTAAAAACTTTCTTTTACAGCCGCAGCGATGGTGTAATGGTTAGTATGCTCGCCCCGAGTGTGGTAGATCGTGGGTTCGAGCCGTGGTCAGGTCAAATCAAAGACTATCAAATTTGTATTTGTTGCTTATCCACTAAGCACACAGCATTAAAGAGAAAGAACAAAGACATATATCCGCGGACTATTGTTTCAGTGAGCTAGCAATATAAAAATTCGGCTAAGCGTATTGGTCTAATACAAAGCGGACCCCATCATCATTTCATTGAAAATTAAGCGGTTCTCGTCATAATATACTAGTAACCGAAAATTTGCTGAGTTAGAGTTAAACAGCAATCACTCACTCACTATTTTACCACATGCAACCAAACAGTATAATTGTCTTACCGTGTTCATCATCTCGATCATCATCTTCGTCGTCACTCGATTCAATAGGAGCCATATTATATATATCTGAAAGCCTTAACCATTGACTACAAGCAGAGTTGTCGTCCTTGATAGCAACATGCTCATCATCTGGTAGGCAATAACCTGTCGCAATCTCTTGATTCAGTTTTTCAATACATTCTTCTTGATCACGTGAATTCGATATTGTTTGTTGTGCTTCCACGTTTGGCTTTAAAGTATGGTTTTCGCTATCCGACATGAAGTTACATCTGGATGCTTTATGTCGATCTGTGACTTTTCCAACGCCAGAAATCTTTCTTGTGTTTTTATCGGAGACAAGATTCTCATTATTTACATGTGCAAATTGCATATTTGTATTTTCATCAACTTTATGTAAACTTTCTATTTTCTTTTTCTCTATTACTACAGTGTTATTTTCACCAATTTTCTCGATAACTTCTGTTCTATTTTTACCTTTTACGCCCGATTTTCCGTTTGTACCCAAACACTGAATACTACCCTTTACATTTACCTCATCTTTTACGGTTTTTGATGAGTATTGTTTACTATTAATAAAATTCACACCATCGTTTGTGACTGTTTTACCGTTTTTGACCGAAGATTGTGTCCTTTTTATATGGTCTTTTGTGAACGTTTTATTGTTTTTAGCCGAATGTTGCGTCCTGTTATTATCATTAACGTGGGCTTTTGTGACCACTTTACCATCTTTTCCGGAATATTTGGCGCTGTCATTATTGTTCCGTTTACATTCAAATGATTGTCTTATGCTACCATTACATTTAGCCTTTTGTTTCGCTTTATTATGGTCAATCTTATGAGATTTTGTCCAATTAAAATCACTCTCTGTAGATTTTAGCATTTTTGTATCATCCGTTATTGCATGATGTATTGCTACATCATTGCACGGTGTATTGATTATTGCAGAGTCCTTCTTTTTCACTTGTGAAATATTATCCTTCGTTAAAAAATGTATACCGTCTTTACATTTTATATTTTCTTTCACTACCATATTAGATGCAATTTTTTCAGAGCTTGGTGAACGCTTAGTAATATTTGACTTGTCAGTTTTTGTCGCATTACCATATGTATTTGAGTATTGTGTGCACACAATGACTTCGTTGGACAGGCGGCTATTGGTAAGACTATGTATCTTGTCTTTAACACTACAATTACCGTGCTTTGTAAAATATTGGGTATGCTTATTGCAATTTTTCACTGATAAATCAGCATCTGTAACATAGTCTAACGATTTTTTCGTATTACAATGTTTTCTTTCCTTTTCCACTGCATTGCATTCATTTGCAGATGAGTGTCGATTATTGTTACATTTTTCAGTCATTTCATTATGTCTATTTTTAAATTTTTCAGTCATTTCATTATGTCTATTTTTACATTTTTCAGTCATTTCATTATGTCTATTTTCACTGAATCTCTCGATTTTCGGGCTTGCATTGCCTTCATTCATTTGACTCGGTTCTCCTTCTTCAATCTTTCGATTACTTGATTTCTGTTTTTTAACTGGACTAGCATCAATGTTAGTCTTATGTCCTGGATAAGGCATTATTCTTTTTATTGTTTTGTTTCCGTTCTCATTTGAAGATTGTTGTTTTCTTTTGCTTACATTTTTTGTTTCCACACTATGATTATCCTTTTCGCGTGTATCGTTTTTGTTATTATGATGAACAATAGTTTGCAGATTTGACCTTTTCGCCAATTCTTTCCTATTTTGACCTTTTTCTTCTTGCTTTCCTTTCATTGGTTGTCCTGAAAACTTTTCACGCAAACTAGTAACCAGTTCTTTTATAAAGACGGGACTCTTATCGGCAAGTGAATGCTTTTCAACATGATGCATTTTATTTTCTGTCGAATTTCTTCTTTCGGTTGTTTTTTTTATGGTGCCATTTCCCATGCCTTTGTGATTTATTTCTCCTGCTTTTGAGTCACTTAAATTTGTATCTTTTTTCAATGTATCATAAAATACATTTTTGCCAGCTGTTTCAATAGTGTTTATTGGTGAACATCTTTTATCATCTTTTCTAAACGTGTGATGTTCGTTTGGTCCACTGAGATCTGTTCGGTCGTTTGTAAACCGCTTCCGTTTACAAGGACTCGCTTCAGTCCTAGCTAAACGATCGCTGCATACATTTTTAACTTTCGTCTCTTCTATCTTATCTCTGTTTTTCACTTTTATGCTGTCTTTCTCTCTCCTGTCATTTTTACTGCTTGAACAGTGATAAATAGTGTTTGAAGATTTCTTAGATGAATTAGGGAGTTTCTTATTTTCGTCTAATTTAGAGGTTTTGTCCCTCTTCGAAATCTTTCGTTTTACATCAGAGAAATCAAGCTTAGATATTTCGTCTTCAAATGACGTCTGTCTATAACCACGCTGTGATGGCTTCACGTTTGGCTTGACGCGTCCAAGGCGCGGAATATGAACATCTTTACCCATTGAATGAACATGTTTCTTTTTCTTGGGAATGTTTTCTTTTTCATGTTGTGCAGTACATACGACGTTATGTGATAATGTTTTGGTCTGATCTATGTGTTCTTTAAAATTAGAGCGCGAATTTTCACAATCTACACCGGAAGTTGTTTCTTTAATAACAGGTTTAGTAATATCATCGGGTTTAGTAGATGTGTTATCGGAACTAATTGTTTTGGTTACAGAAATCGATGATTTTATATCTGTTGATAAATTAAGTTGATGCGGTCGGGTGATTTCACATGTTTTTGCTTTCATATCATTCTTAATTCCAATGCATGCATCATCCCCATATTCATCACGGTGTTTTGTACGTTTTGTACATTTATCACTTTCGGTATCACATGTGGTATCGGTTTCTTCCTGAATTTCATGATTCAATAAAGGTCCATCACAAGGGTCGTCGGTGCTTGCATTTTCTTCGCCGCGTATAGCCATTTCAATAACCGGTGATGTTCGAATATCATGCACACCTACGTGGATTGTTGGGTTATCCATACACGATGTATTCTCTGTCTGTTTGTGGTTAGATATTCCTTTAATACATTGTTCCGTTTGGTTAATTGGTTTAACTTCCTCTATATTACTTTTCCAATTTTCTGTTGCGTTGCTATTCATTAAGTAAGCGTTTAAATTACCATCAGAAGCACTTCTGTTCAAAAATGTGTTTTTATTTGATTGGAATTTGTTATTTGTTTTATTTTCGCATATTGTATTAACATTTGATTTTGACCTTTTTTGATTGGATGATAGTTGTTTTGCACTACGTGTGTGCATTAAAGGAGTTCTTGTTAGAACGACATGACAACAAAATCGACTGGCTTCATTATAATTTAGCACAATAGAACTTGGTACTTTAAGTCCATGTAAGCTCTCTTTTGTACCCAAGTCATGCAGGTCCTGTTTCAATTGATGGCATGATCTTAAGTTCGCTATGTTTGACCTTGACATTGAATTATTTGACCTTGAATTCACAATGTTTGTTGTGTTAAACCCTCTATTTCTATGAAAATCCCTGTTTTTCATCCTTCCTGTACATAATTGTCTCTCTTTTAACCTTTTAATTTTGTGTTTCCTTTTACACTTTAAATATTCATTACGATACTTCAACTGCTTAGTGTTAGATTTATTTGAAAAGGTTATTTTCGTTCCAATATGAGATGACATTGTCGCTTCCCAATTATCTTTCGATTTAGTAGATGAATTGCCTTCGGTTTTTGTATTTTCCTTCTCACTTTTTATAGGTAAATTATCTTCCAACTTACCAGTATTATTCGGTAAGCAATTTAGTAGCTTATGTCCTTCCTGCTTATCTAATTCGGTTGCCATGGTACTATCTGAGACATCGTTATTTGATGATACCAATTGGGGTTTTGATTCACGTGTTGTGAATGTTTCCGACGTATCCCTGTCGTTGACTTTAACAAGTATGGGCGCTTCCCTAAAAACTTCTCTTAACACTAAATGACCATCTCTATTTGTATTTGCTGTCGCGCTTCCTTCGAGAAAATTGTTATTTGCATTTTTATCAGATTCTTTCATAATATTGATTTTATCTTCACCTTTTATTCTTCCAAGGTTATCTACACTTGAGGATACTTCCTGGTCCATGCGAGGTATACTATTTTTACCCGACAGTATTTTATCATCATGAATTTTCGAAATCAAATTGTGTTCTTCCTGTTTAGACGAACATGAATTGTTATCGTCTGCTGTCGAACCAATCTTTGTTAATTGTTGTGACTGTTGATCCGTAATTGGTGAATCGAAAAATAAATCATCACTGATATTTGACGCCATTGATGACGCAATGGACGCCTGCTTGAATAGAATTGTCAGGGTATCTATAAACATATCGGGATAAAATCCAAGTTGATGTTTTACTGTCTGTCCTACACATGATCGTATTCTGTCTAATGCTACTTGCGAAAGCATCATACACGATCCACAGAGCTGTAAAACATCCCAAATAACATTTCGAGCATATGACAATGGCCGTTCATCAAGGGGAGCTGACTCTATCCGTTGCGACAGGCATTCCAGTGTCTTTTTTATTTGGGTGATGTCAATAGCATCTACAATCTGTGGAGGGGTTCGGCTGACTATGTCAATTGTTTTGCTTAAATGTTGAAGTATATTGTCTTCTAGTGTTCCTGAGCCTGTAGTACTTGACGAGTTAATTTTGCTAGACGTTATGTCCACAATTTGTACACTATCCAAAGGACCTTCTATATAGCCATTTTGATTATCACAAATGGACTCTTCCACTTGACAGCTTTGTTCATTTACTAAACATGTATGATACAGTGACGATTCGTCTGTTTCTATGACGTCATAGAAAGAGTCTTCACCGATTTCAATTTCGTTTGATACGTTAACAAACTCAGTCTCGAGATGATCATCGTCTACGTCATATGATTTTAGTGATGACGTCATTGGTTCAGTTGCAATATCTACAACATATTCTGTGACGTCACAAGTCCTACTATTATCAGTTGTCATTGATTTACTATCTATGCAATTATTATGAATTGAGTATTCAATATCGGTAGTATCAACAGCAGATTGAAAACTTTCACTGGTATTCCCCAAATTTAGAGCGCCATCGGAAGGTTCTTCGCCGTCATTTTCTACCAAAGTATTCGAAAGCTTAAATTCACTTCTTACAACAGCAGCAGACGTAGTTGCTTCTAATTCACATGGAATACTATTCGATTCTCCATTTTTACATGAACGAACACTGGTATCACCCTCTACTAAAACGTAATGATTTCTCAAGTCATTGTGTTCTTCAGATAGTTCTGAATTTTCTGTAGAATCGATTGGTCCATGTGAAGTTAATTCTGATACATTCGTAAAATTGTCATTATAGGTATCACACAACGATGACTGTGAAATGCTATATTCAGAGTAGCTGCTCGTTGTAGAATCTTTAAAAATGTCTGATACTGATTGTATGGTTGTAAGTGATACATCTGATTCTGACTCCGTCACACTTTGATACAATTCTCCCGATTCTGACAAGGATTCATTAACAATTATTTTGAATTGTGTGTCTCTTAGTTCCGTAATATTTGGCTTCGTACATCCATTTTCGTCATGAACGAATTTTTGTGTTATTGGTTGGATAGTTCTCTTCATGTCAGTGCTGTTTTCATCCTCCGTTTCTGAAATGGAAGAATCTAAGCAAGTCTGATATAGCACTGTTGATTGATCTGTGTCATGCGCATCAAACTCTTTACGAGTTGTGTCAGCTATTGGAATCGAATTTGTTTTTGTCGTCTGCTTTGCTGTTGAGCTTGAATTTTTGTCTGTCGTCTGTTTAAACCTCTCACTTTCTCTTGATTTATCCATTGCAAATTTAATTTCATCTGAACGTTGAATATCTGTTTTGTCACATGTCTTAATATTTTCTCCGAAACTATCGTTTACTTGACAATTCACGTCTTGTCCATTATTTGTTTGGACGACTTCTCCTTGGTCAGGATTTTCATTTTTCGACGACAAATCTGATTCTGAAACAACATACGACACGTCTATCACAGACGATTCATAACTGCTTCCAAATTGTGATTCGCTAAGAGAATCTGGTGATACATCTGTAGAAGAATTACGACAGTTTTGCTCTGCGTCGATAACTTTAGGGACTTCAATACGATAGTCGATATGTTCACTTCTGTCTTCGGTTGATTTCCTCTCACATCTAAACTTGTTCAGAATTCTCTGTTTATGTAACAATTGTTTCTCACATACCTCCTGAGACATAGCAATATTATTAGTTGAATTACCTCCTGGACCTACGGTATCGGGTCTTCTTATTTCTGATGTGTTCGTTCTCAATAACATTTGTCTATCTACTAACTCGATACATTCTGTATTACAACTGTCAATTTCGTTATTATCTTCCTTGTTTGTGTAGGACGTTATTATATCGTCACGTAACTTATCAACACTTCCTGTGAATTGTGTAATTCCGTTGTTTTGAATTGCACTTCCTTCCTTATCTTTGTACTTTGTACCATTTTTAAAGTGTTTAGATTCATATTGTTTTTCATTTCCTTGTATATCGCATTGAAATTGTTGATTTGCTACGTTTTCCCCTAGCTTTACTTGTAAATGTGACATGGCATTGTTATGCGTGGTAGGTAATGGATGCTGTGATGTCCTCTTGGGTTTATCTCCTGTGAAGGGTCTTAATTCTATTTGAGATTGTAACTTTTGTGAGTCTATGCCATTGTTTACTGGTGCGTGCATTGTATCTCCTGTAAGCATCAAAACTGCAGGACTATCTCCTTTAACATTTTGTGATCGTCTGCTATCAGATTTTTCAATTGACATTTGTTTTTGTTGGAAAAATGGATATTGTTCGGTAGGAGATGTCCCAACAATTGTTTTATTCTTGGGACTAAACATAATACGACTTGGTACTTTGTCACAGTACATCTGTTGTGGAATATATTTAACGTTCATCCGATTATCAAAGTCTGTCCTCACTGTAGAAGGCTTCATATTTGGAGTTCTCTTTCCCTTCGATCCCATAAAGAGCGATGCATCTGAACCATAAGTGTCATAATGTTCGGGTTGCATTCTTGGTGTATGAGAAGTTTGCGTCAAACTATTTGATACTTTTATGTTCGATCGACGTTCTGCTTCTCTTGTCAACAAGTCATTCTGTACACAGTGTAAAGCTTTAGAACATTGCATCAAATAATTAGCTTTTGACAACGATTGATGTCCATTGTCCACAAAGTCATGTAAATTGTGGCTTTCATGGTAATTAGGGGCGTGTCCATATCTGATCATATTCAACGGTTCTCGAATAACACTGTGCTGTTGTGGGTGCTGCCCATACGCCAAGTGCTTGTTTGTTGTATGAGAGAAATGCTGGCTAGATGGCTCAATGATCTGATTCCTAAATGAGGAATTGCTTAAACTCATGGGAGATAACTCTTTATTAGTATTCCAAGATGGCGAATGAACAATGCTTGATGTGTTGTTTAATGACGGAACCATAGAATGTTCTCTTGTATGTTCTTCATATAAACCATCAACAAAAACACTCGTTTCTTTGTGCTTGCCACCCGTACGATGAGATTGCAATTCAATCTCTCTTGTCGGGTGATTAGTTAGAATTTCTCTATCTCTTTTCTGCACATGGACATCATGACATCTGCCACTAGTGTCAATGTTTGTTCCTATTTGGTGATTCAACATTCGTTGCTTAATCACGTGATAATTGCTATCTTGATGACAATTGCCCTTATAACGTGTGAAATCAATGACGTTGTTATGAACTTGTTTTTGTGACGCCATTATTCACCTGGGGAGTTATCTTTCTTTGCTGCTTGACATTCCTGCAAATAGATATAAAACGTGCGTTCACAACCCAAAAGGACACGACATAATAATATACATATACTTTCTATCCCATTAAAAACAGGATTACAACCACAAACCGTTCATCCAATTAAAAGCTGTATAAATATCCACAAACCGTAATATATAATATTTATCATACTCGCCTTGAGTACGGAACATCGTGTTCGATCCACACTCGAGTCCACCCTAAGACTATGAGAGTATATTCGCTGTACCCCCACTAAATGAACACCATTAAGATCTTAATAGGTCCAATGTGTTGATCTACATGTCTACTTGTAGATCGTCATTTATTTCAGTGACGTGACCTAGCAATCCTGCGTGTTGGTCAGATACATAATATACATCATAATAAAACAAAATCGGTTACGGCTTTAAGCAACAATCGCACACACATACACTAAATATGAAACAAACAAAAGCTGATTGTGATCACTTGTGATTGTGATATGGTATCAAAGACATCAAATGGCCAAAACAAACAAAAGCTGATTGTGATCACTTGTGATTGTGATATGGTATCAAAGACACCAATTGGCCAAAACAAACAAAAGCTGATTGTGATCACTTGTGATTGTGATATGGTATCAAAGACATCACATGGCCAAAACAAACAAAAGCTGATTGTGATCACTTGTGATTGTGATATGGTATCAAAGACATCAATTGGCCAAAACAAACAAAAGCTGATTGTGATCACTTGTGATTGTGATATGGTATCAAAGACATCAATTGGCCAAAACAAACAAAAGCTGATTGTGATATGGTATCAAAGACATCAATTGGCCAAAACAAACAAAAGCTGATTGTGATCACTTGTGATTGTGATATGGTATCAAAGACATCAATTGGCGGCCAATCATGATAGCACTTACAGTTTGAATAATGATAATACAATCAATTAAGAAAGGTTTGAGGATACTAAATGAGATGGGAAACAAGAATCTGTAAATCAATGAAGTACAGACAATGCAATGGCCAAAAGAAAAAGAACAAACGACGATCTATAAAGCATTACACAGACAACTAAAGATCGAACAACACGAAACCCCATTAACATTCGGCGATGCAAGCAGGTGCTCCGGAAGGGTAAGTAGCTTCTTCACCACATGTGGCATCCGTCACTAGTGAAATAGGAACTGCTGATCCTTCCGGGGCACCTGAGTTCACTTCCGGTTTTTAGTGCGGTTTGTAGTTAGTTTTCTGTGTAGTATCTTGTCCTCTTTCTTTTGGCCTGTCCTTCTACGATTTACGGCTTTTGATTACCTTTGGTATATTCAAATTTTTCTCTTTATCATCTCGAATTGTGAGAAGATTACCTCGTTAACTAGTTTTTGAATTTTTTCAAATTCAAATACTTTATTGCCATTATACAGTTACGGCATGTGACAAAAATAAACAGAATACAAACAATACAAACATGGTAATAAAGACAAAATAATTTTCAAATAAACATTTCAAGAATCCCCTGTCCTCAGTTATGTGGACCGTTTTAAAAAGGAACCAAGCTTATTTACCTGAGTAGGTGTTTTAGGATTGAGGATATAAGACACTTTATCTAAATCTGATAAACAATTAAAATTTTCATTGTCATTTAAAAAAAAAATAATCCAAATAATCTTTTCATGTGGCATTGTTATTTTCGCAATATAAAATGAAGTGAGTTTCGTCCTCTATTTTCTTACATTTTTTACAGTCTTTCTTCTCTAGGGATTTTTAGGTATCTTCCTCTTTCGATAAGCAAATTATGATCACTTATTCTATATTTTGTTATTAGTTTTCTATATTCTAATGTTGGACAGGATAAATAGTTTTCTTCTGAGATGTTACCGGAATTTTTTTTTTAGAGTTTTATAAATTTTATAAAATTACCATACTAGACACAAAATCAATATTAATTCTGTGGGATCAATTTGGAAGAAAAAGGAAATGTTTCCAATCCAAACATTGTTAAAAATCTAAGCAAAATCGGTTATTTTTTTCATGGAAGATTTTATTTACTTGCGATATCAATGGTTGCAAGACTATCTAACGATTTCCCCACTCGATGCTTTATTATTGGCTAGCAGACAACTACACATCGGCACAAGCTAATTTAGCCATGCTGCTGATCATATTCCACAACAATATTGAGTGAGTGTGTGATCCTTGTTTAACGTCAAATACACATTTTTTTTCAGCCATATCATGGCGAGAACAAGTTACATTCGATAAGATGACGATGATGTCCGTTCTGTACTAGACGAACGCCCTTAGTTGAATTCTTATAATGCTAGCACTGAAACAACAGTCTGCGAATAGACATGTCGCTCCATTCGGACACACTATCCTGATTCCAGGCCAACGAGCCATTTTTCTGACTACTTCCGCAATGCTGCGTGCTTACTTTTGACTCGACCGGGGCACGAACACACGATTACCACCTTCGAGGCGAGCACACAAACCATTACATCACCGATGTGGTTCACTGCTATATATGGTTTTGTATGTGATAATTGTTTACGTTTTTGTGCCACATAAGTGTTAAACACAGCTATATCTTTGTTTGTAGGTTTTCATGTTTCATCTTTGAATAATTTCGACTTTATGGAGAGAAAACAACAAAATACAAACAAAACTGAGAGTTTCAATCTTCCATTTAAAAGCTAAAGATGTATCACTCGTGAAGATTTTAATTTCAAAGAACACAACAAAACAAGAAATCGATATTTCAATATAGCGTTTTCTCTCTACATTGCTATTTATTACAAGTTTTTATTTACGTGGACATAAAGATGTGAATCTGTTTGTTATAGATTTTCGATTATTATCTTCAAATAATGTCCCTTGATATTGATACATTATAAATAATTTATGGATTTTAAAACGTCAAAACATCGTAATATCAATAAAATTGAGAAAACAAATGTTTGTTTGCACAAGTCACTAAGGTATAGTTTATAGATCCACCGTAAGCAGGTTTGGGTTGGTTTGATTTATGGTTTTTAACGCCATTTTCAACCTTAAGAAGTGCTAATATACAAACTACCATTAAAATAAAAAAAAGTATTAAGCAATAAGAGTTTATGGAGTTTAACGCCACTTTCAACAATATTTCAGTTATATCGTGACGGTCAGTTTTATTGGTGTCCAGAGGAAACATGAGTACCCGGAGAAAACCATCGACATGCCTCAAGTTACTGACAAACTTTATCACATAATGTTGCATCGAGTACACTCAGTGCCGTCTTAACACACGTGCACGCTAGGCAGTTTCGCGGACCCTCAAGAACATACGGACCAAGATTAATATATTTATGTTGTGTACTGCATGTTATTTTAATGTTTAAACACTGAATTTGTTGGAAATACCAACACATTAAATATACATTGTATGTTTAATTTGATCGACATGTACAATTCTATTCTTGTGAGTAGTTGTGTAGATATAGGCCTCAGTGTACTACTTTGACGCGGGGGCCTATAATGCTCTTAAGGTGGCACTGAGTACACCTTGTTTAGCAATAAAAATAAACATTATAAACATGATAAAGTCGAAGTATAATTTTGAACAAATTAATTGAAAACCAATGACCAGCATCAACCTCGCTTTCGTAATTATTATGATTGCTTGTTAAATGTCACTGTACTGAGCAAAATTTACGACGGTTCGGATTAAAAATGTAAATTTGTAAGTTTGAAGGCAAGCTAACTGTGTAAAAATTGTATGATTTAATTTATTTCTTCAAAGAAATATGTTCATTGTGGTCAGTGTATTAGCGTTGAAAAGTGGAGAACCACTGACCTGCAGCAAGTCACAGACAAACTTTATTACATAATATTGTATCGAATACACCCCTCTATGGACGACACGAATCACGTTTAAGTGTTGATATGCACTGCTTACATATGTAGATGTACCTCAAACTATCGTGTGACCGTGGCCAGCTCTCCCGTATTTGTGCAATAAGATCATAGATGACGGAAGGATAAATATAGATGCTCCTTCAGTTGCCCGTGGGTCACGATATTTCTCCACTCAAGAGAGTTAAAATTTCCAATTTAACTCTCGAGAGTGGAGAAATATCGTAGCCCACATGGGAAACTGAAGGAGAATTTGTTTTTCCCATTATTAAACACGAACTTTATTTCAAAATCCTTTGGCGGACCAATGCGGGGAAAGGCAAGAGACATTTTAATCCTCTAGAGGATGACAGATTTTTCCACTACTGGTTCAGCGGGGTTATAAAACGCCGTAATAATGGGAGACATTGTTTTACAATCAACAAAGAAAAAGATTCCCCATGCTTAATAGGGTGTATACTCTTATTCATACAGTTGTGGACGTATTCCGAGTGAAAGAGTGTTCAATTTTTACACTCCAACAACTTTCAATTTTTAAGTGTTATTTTCTTACTATTTACTTGATGGCAGGCCCGTAGTTGTTTATTTTTGTCTGTATTTGTACTATTTACTTGATGGCAGGCCCGTAGTTGTTTATTTTTGTCTGTATTTGTAACATTTTCCTGTGATGTCTTGTTGGTTCCTCCGCATCTGGGATATGAAATTATATACAAATTACATCGAAACGACAAAAATGTCCAAATATAGCGTGTATCGACTGAAGGAAAAGAGTATCACTCTACTGCATACTAGCGGCTGTTTACCACTCATTGTATGATGTGAGTTATGCTTATTGTTGAAGACCCTACAGTGACTGTGAAATGCAGAACAGCGGTAAAAGCGCGACCCATTTACTTTATTTTGTGTCTTTCATGTTTATTTACGGGGGGTTGTGTTGTTTAACGCCACTTTCAACAATATTTCTGTTATATCGTAGCGGTCGGTTTTATTGGTGGAGGAAACCCGAGTAATCAGAGAAAACCACAGATCTGTGGCAAGTCACTGATAAAGTTTATCACATAAAGTTTTATCGAGTACACCTCGCCATGAGCGGGATTCAAACTCACAACTTAAGTGGTAATAGGCATTAATTGCATAGGTAGTTGTAAATCCAACTACAATAAGATCATGACCACGACGGCCCGTGTTCATTTACATGATTCATATCCTTTCTTATTTAATATGTATGTATAAAAAGATTGTCAAACACAAACCTGATTTCCAGTTAAGAATAAACAAATGAATTTAAGCATATTATCCTGTTCACACTCCGCTAAAATGAAAAAAAAATAACGAAATTGTAGAATACTGTTGGCAATATTTGTGGAAAAAAGTAACTTGGCTATTTACGTTTAGTTGTTATTTGTTGCAGCACGTGTAAATGTGACAATTGTATGCATATATTTAATTTTAAGAAATCATGCACAAGATTCTTTAAAACTTAAATGAAAACATATAACAAAATATGTGTTGACAGTGTTGTGCATGTAATAGTATCCGCAACATCCGTTACATATCTCTTGTAATTAACCTTTACAAGTTTGCGTGACATATAACATGGTATGAATAGTTATAACGATTCAAATAACTGAATTCATCTCAGATACCGATAGGGGATATTCTATTATGGGATTGCATCGCAATCAATGTATTAATTTATACCAGTATTTAATGTGATAATTTATACTAGTATACAATGAATTAATTTACACTAGTATACAATGTATTAATTTATACCAGTATACAATGTTTTAATTTATACCAGTATATACAATGTATTAAATTATACTAGTATACAATGTATCAATTTAAACCAGTATACAATGTAATAATTTATACCAGTATAGAATGTATTAATTTATACCAGTATACAATGTATTAATTTATACCAGTATACAATGTATTAATTTATACCAGTATACAATGTATTAATTTATACCAGTATACAATGTATTAATTTATACC
>MJUT01048196.1:1071500-1083418 GCA_002080005.1 Gigantidas platifrons | reverse complement strand
GCCACTTTCAACAATATTTCAGTTATATCGTGGCGGTTAGTTTTATTGGTGGAGGAAACCGGAGTACCTGGAGAAAACCACCGACCTGTCGCAAGTCACTGACAAACTTTATCACATAATGTTGTATCGAGTACACCTCGCCTGAGCGAGCGAATTCGTATTAGTAAAAATGATACAAACAGTTTGTGACAAATACAAAATTAATAAGAACATATAATATATAAAATTAACAACATATTCTTAAAAATTAAAATAATCCATTGTCCTCTGTTATAGAAAATGTGTATGATAAAAGAAATCCAAATTTGTACTTGTCGAAAATTTGTCGGATTAAATTTTTTTTAAACTATTTTTGGTCTTCTGTGCATTTCAGAAAGTTTCCTTTATTTGGATAACTCGAAATAATTGGGTCTGATCGTTGTAGCTTTTAGTTTAATTTACAACTGATAGCTAAAATTACCTTTGCTATCTCGAAGTAAAATCATCCGTTTCCTTCGATTTCAACACGACGAGATTCAACTGATTGATTGATTGATTAACGTCCAGTGGTAAATACTTCATGCCTATTCAGGGCGAGAACAAATTCAACAATATAGGGTTACGGTTATTGTGTTTAACGCCACTTTCAACGATATTTCAGATATTTAGTGGCGATCAGTTTTATTGATGGAGGAAACCGGAATACCTGGGGAAAATATAGCGCAAGTCACTGACAAACTTATCACATAAAGTTATATCGAGTAAACCTCGTCAAGAGCGGGATTCCAACACAGCATTGTTGTTTCTGCAATTTGAGTCGATATGGGATTTTTGACATTGCAGGGTTATATACGTACTTCGTCGGAAAATACTAAATTAATTTTCAATTGCTGTGAAACGGGATGGAAAAGGTCGCCACAGGGTCGTTTTTTTCCCCTGTTTCTAAAGCTCGTACTAATAAATTATATATTTTCCGACAATGTATGAACTAGTATATTGTACATTTATCCTGCAACCGGATAAGAAACGGTAATAGTATTTAAGCCCTGACTTCACAGAAGACACAATCAAAAACGACGAGAACAACATTATTGTTTGAGGTTTTATTAGACAATTTGGCAGTTGATTTGGGCTTTTTGACATTGCAGGATAATAAAATTAATTTGCACTCGCTGCAATACGGAATAGAAAAGCTCGTCTTTCTTCCTGTTTCTAAAGTTCGTACAAAGAAATTTTATATTTTGCAACACTGTACGTACATTGTATTGTCAATGCAGTACATGTATATACATGTAGTCATATCAATGTAATCTAATACATTGTTTGTATCATGTTCGCTAAATACTAAAATTTTAATAATTATTTGATTTGTGCTGGTATTTAACATGTAATATGTCAATTATAAACATTCATAGAATGTCATTGTAAAATGATTTATTCTTTAAAAGATACATGTGAGGCAAATGTACGTAATTGCCATGACAACCCAGCTGTCGTACCGGTAACATTCTTCGGACGATAGTAAACATTTAGTAACACCTGTCATTTTACTATAAACAGTTAGGCCTACTGAACGAACAAACAAACAACGCTGGAATATCCACACAGGAGAGCTATCTTTTACTACAATATTTCATCCCCATGCTCTGGGAATTAGTGTTCCAGTCGACCCCCTAATACAGGGTTAGGGTTATTGTGTTTAACGCCACTTTCAACAATACTTCAGTTATATCGTGGCGGTCAGCGTTATTGGTGGAGAAAACCACCGACCTGCCGCAAGTCACTGACAAACTTTAATCACAAAATGTTGTATTGAGTACACCTCGCCTGAGCGGGGTTCGAACTCATAACGTTAGTGTTGATAGGCACATATTGCATATGTAGTTGTAAATCCAACTACCATACGATCACGACCACGACGGTCCCTCCCACTATTAGAGGGTTAAGAAGTTGCATGATACAAGTGTCGCGATACTTGCTTTACCGTGTAACATGGCCTGACGAAACATGACAGGTGTATCCTGCTACACGCTTGTGTCTGTCCTAAACCAGCACCTGAATATCTACATTGTCATACTAGTATGTCGTGGCCTTTTTCTGTGTTCAGTGAGTTTAAGTGAGATGTGATGGTTCATATTATTGATATTGGTGACCATCACTGTTTAAACTGTCTATACATAATTAATATGCTATTTCGGAGTTTAGGAAGGTAATAAGATAACTGTCCTTATTATTTTGTACTTTAAATGTCAAAATACCCTGGGGTACGTTAGGGCTATGAGTGTTTAATGCCACTGCTTCACAATATCTAATTTATATATCGCTTACGTGATGGTCAATTCGATTGCAAAAATCGCAGTCGATCAGGATTCAAGGTGAACCACTGATCTGACATACGTCCATGATAAACTTTTTATCACATGCTGTTGTAGCGAGTATAAGAGGCAGGAACTGTTTGCCTTTCGCGAGCACCTGGGTTCATCGCCGGTTTTTGGTGGGGTCCGTGTTGTTCATCTTTTTGCATGGTTTTCTGTTTTGTGTATTTGTTCGTCTTCGTCCTGTCTTGTGTATCCAATGCTGCTAAGTGTCTCTGGATTATCAAGTCTTGAATAATCCACGAGCGAGAAGGGTCAACTATCGAATGATAGACATTGTTAGAAAAGGCTTATATAAATGCAATTACCTACGACGGACCCCCCCCCCCCCTTTTCCCGATCAAGACAATTCTAACAAGCATAATCTAATACATTAAAACGTGTTTGAACAATTCATCTAATAATATATATATACAGTGTGGATCAATATAATATAACAATAATATAAAAGGTCACGCAATTAAAATTGATACACCAAAAATAATATCAAAAAAGTAATAACGTTACCTTAAAAAATACGTTGTGCAAGTAGACACTAAAGCCGCGTGAATACGTATTCCATTCGGAACAAAATACTAATCTTTTTTTTTTTCAATTAACATCTGAATCTTAAAACGACAGCTGTACATATGATCAGTGTCAGTGACACTTACCTGATTTTTCAATGATTATATCCTCACTTGTCAACAATGTAACGACGACATAGCTTACCCATAATATGACTCATATATATATATATACATACAATATAAAATATTGATTTCAAAAAGTTTCATCATTCACACATCATTCTCATCTGTTGTTTGTTTGCGAGTGTATCAGATGCGGATCCAGACAGTGCCATAAAANNNNTTTTTTTTTTTTTTTTTTTTTTTTTAAAGAAAAATTCGGATTTCAAAACAGCTGTTTTTAAGGAAAATCAAAAGATACCAAGGCGTAATTAAAGCGAAAATTACAAAACATGGTAAAAAGAAAAATGACAAGGACGGAATCGGAAATATGCTGTTAAAACACGTTTCTACCAGTCTATAACTTAGCTCAAAAAGGGAGGCCAGGTTCCCTGCCCCCTGGATCCACCTATGTGCATGCATATGAAATGTCAGCATAAGCGTACAAGATATAGTTACATGCATACATGTGCATGTATCAAGTAGTGAGTGAGTGATTGATTGATTGTTGCTTAACGTCAAAAATGAGTAAGTTTTCAGCTATATGATGGAGAGAACAAGTTAAAAATGAGATGATGATGACCTCTTTGTACTAGACCAACAGGCTTTATTTACTATAGTATTTGATTTTTATCGTGCTAGTTCACTGAAGCAACACTGAGTCCAGGGATAGACATATCGCTCCACTCTGACACATTATTCCGATTCCGAGCCAACTAGTCTTTGCTCTCACTCCTTAAAGCTGCGTGCTTAGCAGGGAAGCAACAAATATCAATTTTATAGTATTTGATTTGACCCGATTGGGACTCGAACTCACAATCTACTACTGCGCTCAATGCGAACACGTTAACTATTACACCACCGATGCAGTTCACACTTACAAAAATGTATATGCAGGCCGGCTTATGACCTTTTGGGGCTCTAGGCTAATGAAATTATGGGGGTCCACTGTAACTCGCCTGCACCCGTCTTGAATATTTTTACTCGTGATATATTTTAGCGACATTTACATGCTTGAAGTAAACTTATTGAAAATTCCTTAAATAAACTAGAATAGTATACTCATTTAAAAAAAGACTATATTTGAAAATCTTTTAGCAGGGTCCCTCAAGCTTGGGCCATAGGCTACAACCTTTAGTAGTATAGTAAGTATACAATATTATTTTTTACATTTTTGTATAATCAAATTAAATATATTTATACTTCAAATTTGGAGGAGGTGGCGACTGTCGCACGACGTCTGGCGATGTCAGTGTTATTTCCGACAGAAATTTATATGTGGACACGTACATTCTCATTAGAGGTTTCATTTGTTAATGTTTCAATCAAGGGCAGATAATCATATTATCAGTAACCATCATTAAATAGGCATGAGACACATTTTAACCAAACTGTTTTATAGATATTTTAATTTTCCATCTTCAATGTCACTGGAGTAAAGCTGATGACCGTAACTTGTTCTGCAATTACGGTCATCCCAAGATGGCGGACGTGGAATCAGGTAAGAATCTTTTTTGTCGATTAAGTTGTTTCTATAATGTATTTAAAATGGCACATGCATTGGTACGATAGTAATCTATGAACTTATCACCAGGAAATCACAAATTACGACTGAAAAATGTATATGAAAGAGAAAATCCGATTTTAAAAAATCGCTAAGATGACCGTTTTCAGTTTTCAGTTA
Organism: Gigantidas platifrons; assembly: GCA_002080005.1. NCBI lineage: Eukaryota > Metazoa > Mollusca > Bivalvia > Mytilida > Modiolidae > Gigantidas > Gigantidas platifrons. Next base: position 1,078,712 of record MJUT01048196.1, on the reverse strand, counting down.
CGGTCATCTTATCGAGTCGATTTTTTAAAATCGGATTTTCTCTTTCATACACATTTTTCAGTCGTAATTTGTGATTTTCTTGTGAAAAGTTCATAGATTACTATCGTACTAATGAATGTGTCATTTAAAATACATTATAGAAACAATTTAATCGACAAAAAAAGATTCTTAACTAATTTCATGTCCGCCATCTTGGGATGACCGTAATTTACAGTTACGGTCATCAGCTTTACCCCAGTGAATGTAAAAGACAAAAATACATAAAAATATGTCTGGATCATCCATGATATCATTTCACAAAGCACTAACGGTCTACATTGTATGATAAAGCGAAGACTTTGAATGTGTGGATGCAGGATTTTATGCTAGCGGGCGTAATTTGTAGACTAGTCTGGGGACAGTTTAAAATACATTCCCACGTAGCTACGCGGATTCTACGCTAAACCCCTGTCCCTACCAGATACGCATTTCTACGCATACTCATTTCCCACAGACACATTTTTACGCATACTCATCCCCCCTCAGATACACATTTCTACGCATACTCCTTTCCCCCTCAGATACGCGATTCTACGCATCCCTAAGTTCAATGACTTTCTCGTCATTAAGCAGCTGAAAACTATTCAAGATACGTAATGTATTGACAAAATGAAAAAGAATAAATATTGATGCCCATTTTACATGTCCAAATAAGCTCCCGAGAATTAGAATTAAAGAAAATGTTATAAATGTCACTGATTTAAAAGTGACAGCCGGTGTTCTAGAGCCATTTTCCCCCCTAGCCATCTTCCCCCCCCCCGGAAAATTGGCTATATAGCCATCTTTCCCCCTTCCTTATCAGGGGTGGGGGGGATGGCTATATAGCCAATTTTTCGGAGAGAAAGATGGCTATATAGCCCGGCATTTTCCCCCTTTACAAGTAGGGGGGGAAATGGCTATATTGTGGGTTTTCCCCCCTAAATGTTATTTCTAATTTATTATAAATAAGTTATGATTTATTTGCACTTTGAGCAAACATTTTATTCGAAAAAAAAAGAAAACGAAAAGCTATTATTATTATTATTATTATCACTATTATTATTATTATTATTATTATTATTATTATTATTATTTATATACTTAGAGTAAAACATACATTTTTATTATGCATGATGCATGACTTTGCAAGACATGTATCACCTACCCTATATCGCATCCCTATTCGGGTGCTATTTGAAGAGTTATACATGATCAAACTTATAGTACATGCTATGTCAAGCCTCGACCAATATCACCCCTAATATAAGATAATAATAATAATAATAATAACTAGATGACATGGAGATGGAAACTATCTCTAAGGATCCGTTGTTGCAAAATAAAGTCAATATCTAAAGAATTTGTTGGGTTACCAAAATTATCGTCCCATGAAAAACCCTAAGTTTGAGACCTTGACCTTTGAAGGACAAAAATGAATTAAGTAAGACCTTCTCTCAGTGGTTAACAATCATGCAAACTATCATCCGTCTACAATTGGAGCGGACACGGTTTTCTGTAGTTCCAATATAGGAGTCCCATGAAAAGTTTGAGACCTTGACCTTTGGAGGACAAACAAGAATATGATATGCGACACACCTTCTAATAGTAGTTAGCAATCATGCAAAGTTTCATCCCTCTACTATAGAATAGAGAAATGACTGGTTATAAAGTTATGAAGTGGACACGAATGTGTTTCGGACGGACGGACAGAGCGATCACTATAGGGCGTTCGCCACTATGTGGCGGGGACCTGATAATGTTTATACGGTACATTAAAATTAAATTATAACTTATTTATAATAAATGAGATATATATTTGGGGGAAAAAACTACTATATAGCCATTCCCCCCCCCCTATTTGCCAAGGGGGGGGGGATCTACTATATAGCCATTTTCCCGCCTATCCAGGTAAGGGGGAAAAATGACTATATAGCCATTTTCCGGGGGGGAAATGGCTATGGGGGGAAAATGGCCCTATAACACCGGCAGCCGATCCTTTGACGTTTTTTCAGGAGGTGAGCATAATTTATTTGGAATTTGAAACGGCCATAACTTTGGAACTACTGGTCAGATTTTTACAAATGAGGGCTTAATATTTCTGTCTTTGTGAGCTTGATAATTGATAAACAAGAAATGAATATTGATTGAAATTGTTCTGTCATCTCTATAATAAAGGAATATCGTTTGTTGGCGGGATTGATACACCCGCAGCTGCAAGTCGACCTTTTTGGACACACAAGTATCATAGTACTACCGCAATATTTTTGCGGTCGTATAAAAAGCATTATCACATATTTTATTGAAATAACGCCGAATTTGCATGTGTAATACAAGCTCAATTTGCGGCGTGTTATTTGCCTTCGCGGCAATAACATTTTATGAGGGCAATAACATGTTATCTGCCCTGACAAAATATGTGATAAATAGATTAATACATAGCCTTTTTCATATTGCCCTTGTCATCAGTCCTCGACTGATATCGTCCCTCGGGGCCGATATCAAGGTCTCGTGCTGATAACAAGGGCAATATATGAAAAAGGCCATGTATTAATCTATAAATATAATGTTGGTAACTTGGTATCGTGAGAACAAATCTAACGAGCGTGTAATTTGACTTCACACCATTTTAAGTACGATCAAAGAAGTACAATCTTAGAAATGAGAGTCTTTATTACTACAATATGACAGTGGGCACAATCTTAGAAACGAGAGTCTTTACTAATATGACAGTGGGTACAATCTTAGAAATTAGTGTCTATATATTGCTGCAATATGACACTGACTAAGTCCTTACTTTTAGATAAAATGTAGATAATGAATAGAAAATTGAAGCTCGTGTAGTCTTGAAATCACTATCCTATACTTTATTTGATATTAAATAAGACATAACGTTCGATTCATCAACAGTTAAAGAATGTGTTGAAATATGATAATGAGTGTTTACCGCTCCAAGAAACTGCAGGAAAGGGGTGGGGTCAAGCTTTCAACTCTGGCAAGCAACTCCCCCCCCCCAAAAAAAATGAAAGTCATGATCTACTGCACATTTTCTGCTTCCGTACTCAATTTTCAGCGGTTTTTAAATTTTTGGCCAAGAAATCGTGTGTGTATGAGGGGGGGGGGGAGGTAGATACGATAACGTAACCCTCATTCCGCTATGGAGCACAAGCGGAATGAGGGTTACGTTATCGTATCTAGGGGGAGGCAGCACATGCCCCCTTGCATCTGGTATCGGATACGGTCGGAAGAATTTGCCTTGCATTACAACAGACTACAACCGACTATTACTATTAAGCTATTAATTCCTCATTAGAAGTTGGTGCAATATGTTTATATACGTGTAAGGAGTGTGACATGCTCTTTACTTGATACACTCCTTCAATAGCAGTGGCGTATCTAAGGTATGGCAAGTAGGGCACGTGTCCTGGGCGCCACTGGAAGAGGGCACCACTGAGAGGATTTAGCGCCTAATGTTCCCATATGGGAACGTCCTAAAAAGATTTTTCAAATAATTTTCTTGAAGGAATTTTGCAAAAACCATTAGGTAATACACATAGACATGAATACCTGGAGAAAGTATTCATAAATAATAAATGTAAAACGCAATTTTAGTGCTTGCCATAGGTGCTATTTTCCGTAGGTACGCCCCTAACTCCTTGTATGTAGAAACATCTATCTAGGGCAGGCTGTGTATATGATTTGTCCCACACAACTAGGGAATGTCCCTTACGGAAGGATTTGACCTCATAGTGAAGAAACAAGGTCCTATTTCAGGATTCACGAAATTGCAAATGGGCTCGGTTGTCCTAACGAAAAAATGTTAGCCCTTTGATTGGACCTCTTAGTGAAGAAACAAGATCCTATTTCAGGGTTCACGAAATTGTAAATGGATTCGGTGGTCCTACCGATAAAAAATGTTAGCCCTTTGATTGGATCTGTTAGTGAAAAAACAAAGTCCTATTTCAGGGTTCAAGAAATTGCATATGGGCTCGGTGGTCCTAGCGAAAACATGTTAGCCCTCATTAATGTTCTATTGCAAAATTCGAATCTTGTGTCAGTCCTGAGCAAAATCTGTCCAAATTTTGCTGGTCATGTCTTACAGGACTGATAAATTTCGTGACCTCAGCTATTTCTATGTCTCATGGTTCTCGAAGGGAAATAATAAAAAAAATAATACACTAATTAACACACAAATGGTAGCGACGACCAGGTGTCGAACTGAATATCTTCACGGCAATACCTAACATTACACATGTGAAAGTAGAGAAAGACATTGGTAATCTAGACAACTTCTTGATAGAACACCAGAGTTGGTACCCGCGTCGGTGGTGTAATGTTTTAAAGCGCGCTCGCCTCGAGTGCGGCAGTTCGAGGGTTCTTGTCACGGTCGGGTCTAACCAAATACTGTATGCAATTGGTATCTGTTGCTAGAATTCAGCTAAGCACACATCATGACTAAGGAGAAAGAGAAAAGACGGGTTGTCTCGGAATCAGTATAATGTGTCCGAATGGAGCGGCATGTCTACCCGCGGACTGTTGTTGCAGTGATGCAGCATGCTCTATAAAGATACAACTAAGCGTGTCGGTCTAGTACAAAGAGGGTATCTTCATAATTTCATCGAATGCATGGATATGGCGGTTTTTTTTTAATTTGGTTTGAAACAATAGAGCAACAACCACTCGCTCACTTCAAAAGCTGGTAAAACGAATGAACTACAGTAGTACATTTGGTTCCCTCCTGAAGTGAGGTGCACTCGATACAACTTTATGGAATACAGTTTTTATCGTTGATTCTAACATGACCTCCTTCTTTTGCTTTAACAAACGAGCGAGTTATCCATTCGGTATAATCTCATTAGCACATGCGCCGGTGAATGTGACCGACTTGTCCTTTGTCAGCATAATTGTAACCCGAATAATGCCAATAGAGGGCGCAGTTTTATTCGAGTTACATAAATTGTGTGCGTCATTTTCCACAAGCGTAAATATAAATTACCGTCTTCCAATCAAGTATACTACCGTATTTATACTCTTAGACAGATCAGAATCGAAATAAATCATGGAAGCCAGAATGTGTTTTGAGTTTTAACATGGATTGGCGGATATAAGTAAATTTTATTCCTCGCTTCTGGCTCGGGATAAAATACTAATATCCGCCCAATCCATGTTAAAACTCCCAACACATTCTGGCTTCCATGATTTATTTCTTAATTCGGCTTCGTCCACTAATTAAATTACAATGATGGTAAGAGTGTAGGTTCCGTATGTCATAGTCACAATAAGGTTATCCGCGGACTGTTGTTTCAGTGAGCTAGCACTTTAAAAATCCAACTAGAAGCGGACCACATCATCATCTCATTGAAGATTAACTTGTTCTTGCAGTGATATACATGTAGCTGAAAAATTTGTGATTTGGCGTTAAAAACACTCACTCACTCACTCACTCATTCGTTCTTCTTTAATGACTTATCACTGAATTTCAACATAAGTAACAGTTTACCCTTACTAAGCACCAGAGTTGAATCCCGTTTTTAGTGGGTTGGTGTTGCTTAATCCATTAGTCTTTCGTTTAGTGCTTTATGGACCATTGTTTTTCTTTTAGCTTTTTTTTACTTTTGGCCATTGGATTGTCTGTCGAGCTTGTCCGATTTACAGCTTTTTATATCCCCTTTTAGTATCTTCAAAATTTCCTTCCATCAAGAAATTAATCAATTTTCTTGTACACTTTTTTGTATTTAAGGAGGTGGAGGCGGGGGCATTTATGTTCAGTGATTTATTATTGTTATGAGAATTTGTAGATCAAGTCTGAGTTTCATTCTTTAGTAGACGAATCCTAATATTCAGGTAATTCTGCGACCGGTAGTGAGACATGTATTACTTTGAGGCGAGTTATTGAAGAGAAAGTTTGAACGCTCGAATGCATCTTTAGAATGTCTGTTAATTCGGGAATGTAGTTGAAAAAAATGCACCAACTGAACGTTAAACCACAACCAATCAATGATGAATAAACTTTTTAAGAAATATAATAGCACAAAACTCATCACTTCCTTTCCAATTAAATGCCCCCCCCCCCCCCATTTCAACATCATAAGTAATAATATATTGATTAATCAGTAACTATCAATTAATGTGTATTGCAATAATTTACCTTTACATTAATCCAGGTAAAAACATCAATCGTCACACAGTAGGGTATCATATGTACATTGCGGGTTTCACACTTCTTCAGACCAGCAAGGATTATCCTCTATCTCTAATTAAAAACAAATCAATTGATTTTTTATTAATACATAAGGTATCATAGATTTGTATCTATATATCTTTGTAAATGGACGTGTCATTTGTTCTTTGGTTTTTCACAAATCATTCATTAACATGATCTTTCGCCGATCAATATTATGTACAGCGTGTTTCACAACTATTGGCCATTACTTACGGTGTGACATTTAAATATAAATAAATCATATATAATTCATAAGTATTTTGTCAACAAATTATGGCGTATATTATTGGTACATTAGCAATGCCAATATCCGTCGCCAGTTTACTGCAATCTAGTGATGAAGAGGGTTAATTGGGGTTATGGTGTTTAACGCCACTTTCAACAATATTTCAGTTATGTCGTGGTGGTCAGTTTTATTGGTGGAGGAAACCGGAGTACCCCGAGTACCCGGAGAAAATCGCAGATCTATCGCAAGTCACTGATGAAGTTGTTGATTTAATTTATATATGGCTATCGATTAATTGATTGGTGTAAAATGGAACAAAAGTACTTAAAATCATAGAATCGAAACCTTATTCAAATATTTATCTTAACAAATTTGAAAGCATTTAAAATCGTTTACTAAACAAAACCCGATTGTCATTTCATAGAATATTTAAATGCACACTGAGGGATCACGTTCATTGTTTCTCCACTGTGGTATATTTCCCCTCCCCTGAGGGATCACGTTCATTGTTCCTCCACCGTGTGGTATATTTCCCCTCCCCTGAGGGATCACGTTCATTGTTTCTCCACTGTGGTATATTTCCCCTCCCCTGAGGGATCACGTTCATTGTTTCTCCACTGTGGTATATTTCCCCTCCCCTGAGGGATCACGTTCATTGTTCCTCCACTGTGTGGTATATTTCCCCTCCCCTGAGGGATCACGTTCATTGTTTCTCCACTGTGGTATATTTCCCCTCCCCTGAGGGATC
>MJUT01048196.1:1057714-1071171 GCA_002080005.1 Gigantidas platifrons | reverse complement strand
GGGGGGGGGGGCGCACCCGGCGCGCGCCCCCCTAAAATTGGAAAAAATATGATTTTTTTGCGTAAAATCGTGATTTTTCACACGAAATACCCCAAAAATTTTCGCGCCTCGCTCCGCTCGGAGACATTTTTTTAAGTGCGTCCCCCTAACTAGAAATCCTGGATCCGCCCATGAGTGCCTCATGAATATGGGGACTTCCAAGTTCCTTACACGTAAAAGACAACTTGTAGCAATTCATAATGAAGATATTTGTCTAGAGTGATCGTAGGGTGGGTTGGGAGTGGGGATGGGGATGGAAGAGTACTAGGCAAATTGTTGTCCACCCTTATTCGTTACATCTACCCAGTGCTGCCTATCATTCTTCTGAACAAGATTATTATTACACCCTATTTTCTCCTATGGCAATCTAAACTTCAGTCCCATTGGCATTTATTAAGCAGGACCGTCTTAGCAACATAATAGGCACTGGGCAAAGCAGTGCACTGGGACACATACCTACACAACCACTCACAGGACTAAAACGGTAAATATTGATAAAATTAAACATATATTTATTGTATTGCTACTTCCAACAAAATCAGTTTTTAAGCATTAAAAACATGCCATCCACAACATACATAGAATAACATGGTGTCCTATGCTCGTGGGCCCCGGGCAACTTCCCAGCGTGCCCATGTGTTAAGACGACACTGCTCATAGACTTATCTCCTTGTGGCACCTTATTACCTACATGATTTACTGTTTGTAAGCTTGTTTCCGACATGAATATATACACAAAGAAAAAAGTTAAAATGAAATGACAAACTGACTTCACCAACTTCTGATTATTATTTTTTTCTTCTCTATTCTTCCACTTCTGCTTTGCACATAAAATACAATTACAATACGTAAATGTTATATTCTATATAATATCTTCAATATTAGAAAGTAGATTTTATTATTATGAAATTTAATGCTATGTATATAATTGTTGTCTATTTCTTGAGATATATACATTGTGAAAAGTAATGTCGGGAGACGGATTAATATAAGTCTAACGACTTGTTTCCTAATCCTATTGATTTATTCAGGTTGATGTTGTAAATGATATACATGTTTGTTCTTATAAATGTTTGAATTTATTAATAAAATATGTTTATACTATACGACAAGTATCACGAGATTATTGAACAGATAATCTCAAGAACGCAATGGTGACCTGTTAGGACATTACATTGGCTGTAAGAAACCACAAAAAAAATCATGAAAAATGTTAATTCAATGAATATTTAATCACAATATCACAAGGCTAGTTTTTGTAGTAAAACATATTCAAATATGTCCGTAGATTGAGTAGAAATATAAAGATAAACAGGAAACAACTTCTTAAGATACGGTCAAAAAATCAGAAGGAAAGGTTGAAAACCCAATTGAAAGCGGCAAGAGAAGAGCTCATCTCACAAGTTGTAGCTTTTCTCGAGAGAGACAACAGAACAGTTCTTCCTGGTAAAAGGGATGAGAAAAAGGTTCGAAAAGAAAAAAAAAAGCAGAAGAGGATATTAAAAGATTATTTGAACAATTTATATCAGAAGTTTAGAGTCGAAAACATTGGAGCTAAAATTAGTCTTTCAGTGTTCACACGATTCCGGACAGCTAATTTTATCATGGCATCTTTTGGAAGCAGACGAACGTACCAAAATATGGCACTTAAAGATTAAAGTATTGAAAGCGCTTAATGTCACAACAACGTCAAATTCGGACCCTTTTGTCCGACCTGGCCATTTTTAGCAGAAAGTACGGACTCGGTCTGCTGTAACTTTTTTATTTTTGGACGTACGGGGTTCAAAAAAGTTTTTTTTTCTAAAGAAAAAATATTCAGCTTTCAGTCTATATCACCTTTACACGTATACAATTCCTGGTATTTTTTTCTACTCAGTTAAACAAGACATACCTAAGTTCGTACCCTTGTCTGGCCCCTGTGATTTCATATAAACTAGTGCGAAAAACGTAAATTTCATGTGAAATACGAACTACTTTTTATAGTAATTTTCCAAGAGCTGAAAAAAAAAATCTAAGCTGATGTATCCAAATGCATCACTGAAAATAAGAACAATCGCTATTTTGTTGTTCAAAATTCGGTTTTATTTTCTTTGTAAACAATATTATTTAGAATTCTTCAGTTATGCAGCTTAAACCGTTTTTTATAACTTAAAGTATTTAGAAAATTATTTAAAGTTTCTCAAAGAAAAGCTAGGAAGATCAATATAGAGTATTAGGTCTGGAAATTTATGACAAATTTGGATTTATACTAGTCATATATTTCTTTAAATATGATAATTTTCTTAAGATTTACTGTTTTATTTGGTAGTGCTGGAAATATAAAAAAAGGGTGTTGTATGTAACGTAGTTCACAGGATAAAACTAGTGATTACTTTGATTGCTAAAAAAATATGTCAAACCTTAATATTTGGTGCTCTTGATTTATCAATGAAACCTCAAGACATAGAGGTTTAATGTTTTAATGGAGATTTTGGTCTCGGTGCAAACTGATTTTTGTAAGATTTCAGTTCAAGGTGATCCCATTTAACTGATTTTGGCTGAGTACGTAGTTCATAAATCCTCTCATATCAAGTAAAGTGGGGCCGTCGTGGTCGTGATCGTATTGTAGTTTGATTTACAACTACCTATACAATCAGTACCTATTGCCACTCGAATCCCGCTCAGGCGATACAACATTATGTGATCAAGTTTGTACGCGACTTGCGACAGGTCGGTGGTTTTCTCCGGATATTCCCGGCGGTTTCCTCCACCAATAAAACTGAAATATTGCTAATGTGGCGCTAAGCATAAACCAAACCATCAAGTAAACTGACTTTCTTTAAAAACAAAAATCGGCTAATGTACATGTAGTTCTAATGTGACAAATTTCGAAAATGCATCTTTCATTCTAGATATATAGGCGACTGTTATTCCTAAATTGTATGCATACATCTAATACATGTACTTGTTATAAACATGCATCTTAATATAATAGTAGTAACTGAAAAGCGACGTTGTTCAACATATGCAGAACTTTAGAACCGTGAAGTTAAAATAAATTATGTATTAATATTTATAAATAATGCAAATTGTGTCTGTTTTTACAAGACAAAATCGATATTGTAAACGTACATTAATGACAATATTGGTTTTCAAATTAATATGATCCATCAATATTATGTCAATAGAAGTCCAGTAATGGTTATAATTCCTCAAACCTCTAGTGCTACAGAGGAGGTGGGGGTTTATGGTATTTAACGTCACTTTCAACAATATTTCAGTTTTAACGTGACGGTTTCGAGGAGGTGGGAGTAGGGCCGCCGAGAGAATTTTTGGGCCCAGGGCAAAAGGAAATTTGGCCCCCTCCTCCAATTCTCCAAATAATGATACTCAAACTAAGTCCACCACGGTGTGTCATTTATAAGCAAGGAATCAGTACAACAAAAATGAATTGATGAATTGTTATTTAGAAAAGGGACAGAAAGCAGCTTTCTACTCATGGGCTCCGGAGCGCCGCCCCGGCTGACCCCCCCCCCCCATTTCAGTGGGCCTGGGTGGGAGTGTTATTTTCAAAGCAGTTCACATTAGAAATACATGTACATTAACCGATTTTGGTTTAAAAAAATATCAGTTGACTTGATGGCTTAGGACGTTCCCATATGTTTGGTTATCTTTATGCACAGCAGATTCATGTGAATTTACTTTTCGATAACATGCACCAGAGACATGTTTACGTGTTATTTGTTCTGTAACTTCCTCCATTAGTTTAAACATATTTTATTAATTAATGAATATAGTACAATGACATAAATTGTAATATGATACACAATACAAATAATTAAAGGGATTCGAAAACAAGTTTAAAAAACTTATATTAATTCGTTTCCCTGGTATATCTCTTTACAATAATCAAACTGGTCTGGAAGTTTATACAAATATCAAATTTTAAATTATAAGGAACAATGTTATTCTGAATAGATATAAGTGTGAAATTTTCCATTTAGATAGAAGAACTAAGTGATGAAAGAGAAGTGCACAAGAGAGAGAAAAAAATAAACAATGAAAGACAGATAGAAAAAAAATAAGATAAAAGACCTTAAGGGGTGAATCGCTTACTACAGATAATAAATTTTTGAACTGCCAAAAATAATTCGACGTTTTGGTTGGGTGCAAGTTCGGGTGATCCAAAAAGAAGTATTTCTGTTGTCAGGTTTATGGATACATTAATAGGATTTATGTACATTTGCCTTTGTGCAGTGTATCGTAGACAGTGAAATAAATAATGAGTAGTAGATTCGGTTAAACCACAAATACAGTTAGGCGAGTCGACAATGTTCTTTCTTACGGACTAAATGTTGGTTTAGAGAGGAACACTGCATTCGTAATCTGGAATGGAGAATTTGCCCAAGGCGACTACCAGTATAATAATAAAATGGTTTTGAAGATATATTTGATTTTAGAGAATACTTCAAGGCTTGAATGGATGAACTATAGTCTAATATTATCTGGTTGTATGTTCCACAGTCGAACGGAAGATGGAATGAAGGAATTGTAATACAGTGAGGTTCGTGTACGGATAACGGGAAGAGCAGAAGCATTGCGTGTGTTATAATCGTGTATATTTGCAAACGCTTGCGGTACTAAGTTGCTTATATAGTGTGGCGTCAATTTTGTTGTCATTTTGTAAAATTGAACAAGTTTATGTTTTTCTCTTCGATCTTTAAGTTTTTCCCAGCCTGTTTCATTATAAAGGTTATTAAGTGAAACCAGTCTAGTGCCTCCAGTAACTATTCTGGAAGCTACTAGTTGAACATTTTCAATTTTTTTATTAAGTGAAATACTCATGTTATCCCATATTACATCAGCGTATTCTAATAGGGGTCTGTACATCATCGTTAAACCACAGGCACTAGACGTTTTGTCAATATGAATATTACATAAGCAATGGGCAGAAAATAGTGTCCAATATATATAATATATACAAGGCTTCCAATACGTGAACCCCGGGGTATAGAAATGGGACCAAGAGCTTCTTTGGCTTGAAGGAGCGTCCGTCGGTTGTGCGGGATGTAGAAATTCACAGCCAACCCGTCCTTCGGATGAGACGTAAATAAAACCGAGGTCCCGTGTTGAGAGATTGCCACCCTCTTCGCACGTTAAAGAACCCAGTGTAACAGCTCACTATGAGCATTAAGCTCATGATGAGTGGTCCATAAGAGACCTGTTGCACTGGCTAAATTATCCGTCCCTACCCATCACATTTCCTTGTTCCGAGTCTCGTGGCGTTTAAATTATTCTCGTCCTGAATATAGCTGCAAAATTGCTCGCTGGACGTTAAACACCAATCAATCAATCAATCAATCAATCAATCAATCAATCAATCAATCCAATGCCAAATTCGGTCAAAATGTAAACAAAGCGGTTTATTTTTGTGCACGCCTTTTTCGTGTAAATCTTGTGGTATCCTTCGATTCTATACTACCTACAGTTATGTGCCATATATCTGTTCCCACTCAAATAATTTACTATATATTTCATATAAAACCACATTTTTTAAAATCAATTCCTGAAGTCATTTCCGGTCAGATTTTGATGAAATTTACACCAATAATCTCAGAATTGGTTGCTACTTTTTCTGATAATTTTGAAATAATTTTATGATTAATACTTTTGGAGAAATCACGATTTAAAGACACATTTAAGTTTTTGTGGTCAAAAATAACATAGGTATATAGGGAATAATGACGTTAAAAATAAATATTTGTGTTTAAATCATGATTTCTCCAAAGGTATTAATCATAAAATTATTTCAAAATTATCAGAAAAAGTAGCAACCAATTCTGAGATTATTGATGTGAATTTCATCAAAATCTGACCGGAAATGACTTCAGGATATTGATTTAAAAAAATGTGGTTTTATATGAAATATATAGTAAATTATTTGAGTGGGAACAGATATATATATGGTGTAAATGTACTTCCGCCTTACTTTTTTCGGGAATTAATCCTGCATCATCAGAGCGTCACAGAGAACTTTTTGTGGAATATATATTGGACACTATTTTCTTCCCATTGCTTATGTAATATTCATATTGACAAAACGTCTAGTGTCTGTGGTTAAACAAACATAAAAAGCACCCGCACCCACTCTGAAAAGCTTGTTAATTATTGATAGAACTTCCGCTTGTTTACGCAGACAGAAACGTTCTACTTCAATTATTGTTTGTAATTTTGTATTAAAATCAATGTGAAATTGTCTCACTTGATGTTGAATAAAAAATATCAATTAACCGAATGTACTCACCATTTCAGTTTGACAGTTTAAAATTTAGCGCCAAATGTACTGACAAGAACAATTATTTTACGGTAAGCCTAGATGACCCATGACCTAAAATGTCTGCGCCCATGAAACGATGTTAAGAATTTGCAACGAACAAATAATCCTCCCTTATTGAAAGTAAGGGTTACTTACTCTTGGTTATCATGTTTTCTTTCAGTTGATATGCGAATATGCAATTTAATTCAGCTGTCGGAGGAATATTGTTGTATTTTTTGACATGACGAAATGGGAACAAAACTCTGTCTCAAGTTGACTCGAGAACAGGAGTCGGAAGTTCTATCAATAATAAGATAGGGGCAACTATAGTTGCCCAGCGATCTTCGAGGTGCCCCTATACCTTATTTTTTGATAGGACTTCCGACTACTGTGTCTCAAGTCAAGAAATCGCAAATCGAACGACAGACAACACAGTGACCAAAATACAAAGTAAACTAATGAAGCAAAATAAAAAAAATAATTTCCAGAATATCTTTGATAGCTAGGCTTGTGACGTGATTAGGATGGAGATATAGACAAAATTTCTTCGGAAGCACCGTTACTGCAATAAGTGGCGAAGTCAGGTCAATTCGGCACCTGGTCATCTTCGGAATCTAAGATACATGTAGCTATTTCGGACCTAGTTCAATGGTAGCAGGTCAAATCGGCACTTGGTTATTTCGGCACCTATCTACATAGTCAAATCGGCCTACATAGTCAAATCGGCACTTAAGGTTGGTTTGTTCGGCAACTGTCATGGTTAATTCGGCACCAGTATTGAAAATAATTTAGTAATAAAATATTTATATAAAAATAAAAAAAGAAAGTTGGATTTAGTACCAAATATAATCTATACAGTCAATCAACAAATTTTTTTTTTTAGTTATTATGATTAAATTTTAGTTGCATTTAATCAAGGATTTATATAGTACTATATAAATCCTTGGTTTAATTAATTTTAATTATTTCCTTTCATTAAATAATTACTTATAACATATATTCAATACATCTAACATGCTGCATGATTAACATTGGATGTGTTTCTTTTAAATAGACTCTGGAAATCTTTGATGTTACAATGTAGAAGGAAAGACAATTAAGCCTACACCCAAGCCACCGTCATTATTTTGAGGAAATTTAGAAAAACACGAGCTTTTACACAGTAGACAGATCCAAGGACAAGTATTCGGGCTATGGAAGGCGTATGTTCGTCGTGAAATTACCGCTAGTCAGCTGCTCTGGGAGTGCACCTTTGTGTATGGACCACCAGCACAATAAATAAATAGATTATATTGTTTTCTCCCATTATGACGTCATTTTAACCCTGCAGAAACAGTGGTGGAAAAATCTGTAATCCTCTAGAGGATTAAAATGTCTCGTGCCTTTCCCCGCATTTGACTTGTTTGACAGCTTTTGAAATAAAGTTCGTGTTAAATAATGGGAGAAACAAATTCTCCTTCAGTTGCCCATGTGGGTTACGATATTTCTTCACTCTCGAGAGTTGATTTTTAATTTAACTCTCTTGAGTGGAGGAATATCGTAACCCACGGGCAACTGAAGGAGAATCTATATCTATCTGTCATTGTTATTTATGATATGCAAAATAAATAAAATTAATAAATGCAATTTATTATCTCTGAATTTATTGTTTCTTTTTTTTTTTATTACTATTATTATACATTATGAAGCAGAATATGAACATTTTTACAGTTAACATGTTTCATTCAAATACATGTATACATTTGAATATTAATCACTAAAGTTTTCCAATGTACAAATGAAAAATATATATATACATAGGTGCCGAATTGACCAAGTGCCATTTAACTTGGGGCCGAAATGGCTAACCTGGGTGCCGATTTGACTAGGTGCCGAAATGACCAGGTGCCGAAGTGACTTGAATTCAGTTCAATTACCACCTGGTAAAGGAAGGAATTTCATAATCGATCATCGGTTTGACATGAATAACTTAACTAATTATCGGTTATAATCAGAAAAAAGGATGTTTTGTTGAAAACGACGTATTTTATGCAACTTTTACATTATACAATGATGTTGTGTATATTTTTTGTCATGTTTGTACTTTATTTTAAGGTTGTTTGACCAAATTAAACATGTTAAACTATTGTCTGAATGTATTAATGAATTGTTTTTATAAGATTTTATTTTTAGTGTTTAACGCCACTTTCAACAATATTTCAGCTATATCATGGCGACCAGTTTTAGTGGTGGAGGAAGCCGGAGTACCCGGAGAGAACCACCGACCATGGGCAAGCAACTGGTAAACTTTATCACTTGCGGCTGCGAGTGCACCCTTTTTTGTAATTTACAAAGCCGGGCGCGAACCCACACTGTATTGGTGATAGGCTTGTATGAGTTGTTAGATCCAGCGACCTAATTCATTGAGCCACCCGGGCCCCTATTGTTTTTATATTATTGAGGCCTGACAACATCAAACATCAATAAATTTGATTGAACAGTCCATAGAAAACAGAACATTGTCATCCACACTCTTAAAGTGTACAATTATCAGTATTATTGCCAGTAGTATTCCATGTTTTTATTCATGAAATGATATTGCTAATATTTGAAGGACTGAGGCGAGCCCTCTTTTTGTTCACTAAATGACCCGCAAGAAAAAACTAAATACTCGTTCTGAGAGTACAGACAATGCTGGAATGGCAAGATATTTTTTGGCTAAAATCCTTAATCTTGGATAGAAGGCTGCATTTTCCCCCCATCACTGCAGTATTGCTAAGTCAGTATAAGCCTGAGCAGCACCATGTCAAAGCGTGCATGCATATTTGCTTTTCGGTCAGAAATCTACACACTTTGCGATTTTTTTACTTTTGATGGATGTTAGAAATATGATTTCATTTTGCAAATAGAAAAAAACAACTATTTAGCATGATTTGATGAAATATAAAACTTATTTTCTGCTTAATTATGTCACGAGATTTCAGAAAATCAAAGTGAAAGTGAAAGTAGAATTGTTTGATTAATCGGAAATAGATTTTTGGGCTCAAGTGCTTGGTTGTATGTGAATAAAACATGTAGAGTTTATAATATCTTAATATTATACTAAATAATTTTTATTATAAACTATTTCGATCATTATATCGGATACAATTATTAGCATTAAATTCAAACATAATTTAATTACTTGATCAATCATACCAAGATTATGACACCTTTATAATCATATCTATCATTAGTTCGTTATTCAGATACACAATAATTTAATTAATCAAATTAATCAAATTACGTTAATTGATTTCTTTAATTTAATTCTTTATTTAATTAACGAGCTGATATGAATACATGTACATTTTTACAACATTATTACCAAAAAAAATTATATTACAAGTAAATATTTAATTAAAGGAAATAATTAAACTATAAAAACGCAATCAAATTTAATCATAATAACTAACAATTTATTTCTTTAAACACCTCAATATGTTAATCAAGAGCCTTCATATCAACAGTTAGCACCATTTCTTGCCATCACAAAATTTAATGACCTAGATAATGACCTGGAATTATATGTGTTTAAATCCATTGTTATAAAGCTATTTATATTGCCTAGTAATTTAAAAGTTATCATTGAGAAAGTCGCTGTCAAAAAACATATAAAGTTAAAGTTATCATATTTCTTCAAATCTTCACAGACAGGGTTTTAATAAGGTAAAAATCATTCTTAAGATAGTATATCATTTTAAAATATGATTTAATATTTATTTTTAGTGACGAGAGCTATTTCCCTTGCTTTATTCATTTGTCATCATTTTGAAATCATTTGGGAAAGAATTGTGAAAATTGATTTATGAATAAGTTGGATTTATAATTTTAATGTTTCCTCAATTTCAGGAGAGATAATGATGTTTGTCTTAGTAATAATGACTCTTTTTGCTTTTCTCTTCTAATATTATATGGATTTTAATGATTAAACAAGTCCTTATTAATACCTTTTTAACATTGCACATAACAGCAAGTCAGTGTGTTGCTCCCCAAGTTTCTAAGATTAAATTGAGAAGTAGAATGTCATCAATACTTCGCAATATACTGTGAAAATGACTTAAACGAGGGTGCTCCTTGGTCACGAGGGCCTATAAGGGAGATATTTATAATCAAATGTTTTTGTTTGTAAAATCGAATAATGTTCATTAATTTTCGTTGCAGATTACATTTTAAAAAAATGCTGCCAATGAGGAGAATGATTTTAATGGGTCAAAGGTCACAGTGTCGTCATGTGCTAAAGTTGACTTATTGTAAGCTAAAATATTACAATTACATGCAAGATCGACAAAACAGTGGACTAGGAAATCAAAAGAAATCATCATTATATGCCAAATCTGAGAGTAAAATCTACCAACTAAATGTACCAGTAGAACTTGACCTTGACTTTCAACAAAGGTTAAAGGCTAAAGATCAATTGCTATCTGAACTCTCATCTAGAAATTTCACAGACGTTAACGTGGATCAACTGGTAGATTTTACAAATTTTAGAATTTTTTCAAAACATATATTCATTATAAAGTACAGTGAAACCTCTCTTAAGAGACCATCTTATGAGGGGCGTTGTTGTCATAATCATATGGTAGTTGGATTTACAACTACCTGTGCAATCAGTAACTTACGACAGGTCGGTGGTTTTCTCCGGGTACTCCAGTTTCCTCCACCAATAAAACGGACTGCCATGACAGGGATATACACTAACTTTTGAACCATGGTCGCCACCTGGTCTCCTAACTTTCATTTTCAAGGAGCCCAACAAATAATTTAGGCGCCCAGCTTTTTTTCAGGTAGATTACAGATATGGTAAATCAGATATTTTAACAATATCTCCATTTTGACAAGTCAATTTTGACTTGTTTTTGGATTCTGTTGTTTTTTTGAATAATTCCTTTAACTTGTTCCTTCGGTATTCTGTTGCGGATATATGTTATATGTGTTTTAAAGTTAATCACCAATTTTAATCTTATACTGTATTTATGAATATGATTAAAACAAAATCTGAAAGAATTAGAAATATGACTAGTGGAGGGTAGTTTGCGGACCGGAGCTGGTAACTGTCCGGAGTTTGTTTCCACTGGGCACATCACCGGTGGCCATTTTATCCATAATGTCACATACAGGTTTTAAATCATGATCATTTTACCGATATCCTAAGCGCTTTGGCTATCTTAGAGTTAGAATAGAGGGCCGGTGTGTTCATTTTATTTTATTTGATTGTATTTATTAGTAATATAATAAAAGATAACGACCCGGCGGCAAAAAATTGACTTGAGGAAACCGACAATCATTTCTCAAGGATAATTCTACTGACACCGCTGATTTCGATATACCATTACCAAAATAAGTAAAATAAAAATCCGAAACCAGTCGCAATTTTGGTACGTCTAAAAACCGGTGCGGGAATTAATAATTCTTGACATCGCTCCCAAAATTTTCAGTCGTCACCTGGGCGAGAAGTAATCGAGTTTTCACTCGCCCAATACAATTTTAAGTCGCCTTGGGCGACTGGGCGACTGTTAGTGTAGATCCCTGCATGATATAACTGAAATATTGTTGAAAGTGGCGTTAACCACCATAATTAACCAACCATCTTATGAAGTTTGTTAACCAAGGTGGGTTTTTTTCAAAAGAGGTTTAAAATACATTGAAAAGTTTTCATTTTCATAAGATGATAGCTATTGATATATAGGAGGTCTATAAAGACAGATTTTTAGCAGAGTTGCTACGAAGTTGCACGAAGTTACACTCGGTTTATGTTTTGGTGAAAGGTGGGTTTCTGGCGTATGTTGGCCTATCTTCGTTAACGCGATAACACTTTTAGTTTTTGACCGATCAACATAATTTTTGGTAGGAAGCATAATTACACTATTAATTAGAGCGAGTTCGAAAATCAGATTAATTTATTGTTTTTTTCTTGTAAAATCATGGTTTTTTTTTTATAGAAAAAGTACATATTTCTCTGAAACTACAAAAGATAGAAACTTAATATTTGGTATGGGTGGAGATGCCAATGTGAAGTTGTGCAATCAACATTTTTTATCCCCAGGGCTCATCCCCACCCCGCTGGGGAATCTATAAAAAATGTGACCGAGATCCCCACCCTAAATCATACATATTTATGATCAGGGTGACTACGCAAATTAAATGCATTATAGCTCAGGCCCCGGGGTCATACCCCACCCCCTACCTGAAGTGAAATTTTTAATGGTTGAGATCCCCACCCCTAAACAATATATAATTATGATCAGGGTGACTAGGCAAATTAAATTCCTTATAACTCGGGCCCCGGGGGTCATACCCCATCCCCTACCTGAAGTGAACTTTTTAATGTTTGAGATCCCCACCCCTAAGCCATATATATTTATGATCAGGGTGACTAGGCAAATTAAGTGCCTTATAGCTCAGGCCCTGGGCATACCACACCCCCTACCTGAAGTGAACTTTTTAATGATTGAGATCCCCACCCCTAAACCATATATATATTTATGATCTAGGCAAATTAAATGCGCCAAGATTTTGACTTGCAACTCGGCTGTTGCAATAATCGAAGAATATTCAGCCTCTTGCCTTTGTCATTTTTATGATATGAGGTTATGAATTCAGATTTTGATTTTAAACTTCAGAATTTAATGGCCAAAACTTATAGAAATAGCAAATTTTAAGGACTATTGCAGTGAAAAATCAAAATAGTTTTCTGGTACAAACAGATTTTTACTGACCAGGGACAGTTGGAATAATGTTAAAGTCGCAAACTGTGAACTATACACTCCGACAAAAGTTAAGCACCACCCTATATTTTTATCGATATATTTTTTTACATCAATACTGTTAAAAAAATGAAATAGATATCACCATTTTTCTTACACTTCTTAAAAGACTACACACCAAGGGCTCTAAAATTACCAATCTACGAAGTATTTATCATCCTGAAAGACGTGACTATGACGTTGCAAAAATGGGGTTCAAAACAGGCTGGTAAAACGTAAAACCAGTTTGTCTTTGATGGAAGTTTTTATCATTGCATTAAAATGCAGAGTCTTCAGATTTTAAGAACTTTTAAATGCATCTATTGTGCGTATGTGTAAGGCATAAAAATCAATAACGA
>MJUT01048196.1:1038528-1055674 GCA_002080005.1 Gigantidas platifrons | reverse complement strand
TTTACCACCTTGTCACTTACCACCTTGTCATTTACCATCTTGTTACTTACCACCTTGTCATTTACCACCTTGTCACTTACCACCTTGTCATTTACCATCTTGTTACTTACCATCTTGTCACTTACCACCTTATCACTTGCCACTTTGGCACTTGCCACCTTGTCACTTACCACCTTGTTAATTACCACCTTGTTAATTACCACCTTGTTACTTACCACCTTGTTAATTACCACCTTGTCACTTACCACCTTGTCACTTGTCACCTTGTCACATTGTCACTTACCACCTTGTCACTTACCACCTTGGCACTTGTCACCTTGTTACTTACCACCTTGTCACTTACCACCTTGTCACTTACCACCTTGCCACTTGTCACCTTGTCACTTACCACCTTGTCACTTACCACCTTGTCACTTGTCACCTTGTCACATTGTCACCTTGTCACTTACCACCTTGTCACTTGTCGATGAATGAATTCAGTTTTATATTCTATATTTAGGAAAGAGATTACTTTCACATGACTGAACTAAATAGGAGAAAGAATGCATTAGAAAGACAACAGAAAACAGAAATAACAGAGAAAATTCTTTATCTCAAGACTGAGCAGGTAATATACTTGAAGGGGATGGACAAGGGAAAAGGGGGATCAAGAGTCCATGAATGGAGAGTCAAGAGGGATTGGAACAGGGATCACTATAATTGAAAAAGTTAAGAGCAAAATAAAAACTGGTAGTCAAGGGAATGGGAACTTGCAGTAATGTGGATGGGAACAAGGAACCAAGGACACCCTCTGTCCACCCCCTCATACTTATATTATTTATTTCTACCACATCCCAACTGCCAACAATAAGTTTAAAGATTTTTTCTGAGCTTTCTCTAACACAACCATATACTGTTGTTAATAAGTTAAAGATCATTGTCAAATGTTGCAAAATAACACTTCAAAATATTTTTAGAATTGATGGATATTGCATGGAAAAAAAGAAATAGGAAATACAGGTCAATAGGTTACCAGTCTGTCACGATGAACATCGGTCCTCTGACCCAAGACCAAGAAAACTTTATTCCGATCAGTAAATTTTTCAGTTTTTATTTAGATATATATAAAAATAAATAAAATTCAAGAATTTGAATCGGACCAGTAAATTCAAATTTTCATTTCGAGGACTGGGTTACGAGAATAAATGTAAAAATCTGTTAACTTACTTCAATATTGGTACAGTAGTACTCCTCGTGTCAGACCAACTTTGAGATTCACTAAGATAGTAAAATTTTCACTTCAAGAGAGGCCACCCCTCTTTTAAGACCATATTTTCATTGAAAAATTGGTGGCTTTATAAGAGGGGAACTATTATAATATGAGTTGTGAGGAAAGTTTGGAGGAGAGGAAAGCTAGAACAGTTACAAAGACCTCATCGACCAAAACCGTTGGCCTTGGGTAGGTGTCTGGAAACCTTTAACACTTGGGATGGGCATAAGGGTGTAAGGTGCCGTTGTGATCATGATTGTATGGTAGTTGGATTTACAACTACCTGTGCAATCAGTGCCTATCACCTCTAAAGTTGTCAGTTCCAATCCCGTTCAATGTGAGGTGTACTCAATACCACATTAAGTTTGTCAGTGACTTGCGGCTGGTCGGTGGTTTTGGCCGGGTACTCCGGTTTTCTCCACCAATAAAACCGACTGCCACGATATTGCTGAAATATTGTTGAAAGTAGAACTAAATACCATAAACCAACCATCAGGGTGTAACCCCATGTCTGCGGAGTTAAGCTTGAGATGAGAAAACACTCTGCCATGGAGACCACAAAACATTTGTAAGGATTTGACAGAACATACGAGTTGGCAGCTGTCTTGAATGTCTCAATAATTACATCAGCGGTGTAATGGTTAGTGGTCTAGCCTCGAAATTTGATCCCTGGTCTGGTCAAAATTAAACCTGCCAAATATGTAATTAATTGCCTGTCGTCAAAGCATACAGCATTAAAAAGTGAACATTAAGACTGATTGGCTCTGGGTCAGAATAATGTAATGTGACTCAGTGGAGTGACATGTCTACATGCGAAAGTTTTTTCAGGTAACAATTACTTTTAAGCAAAAAGCACTTACCAATACTCATTGTGTTAAAAGATGCCCATGATTTACCGACAAAGAGTTTAGCATATTTCTTTTTTCAGAATGCAAGTTCTGATCCAAGAGAAAGAGTAGGAATAGACGTAGATATGTCAAAGTTGAGAGAGACTGGGAGATTGTTAAAGAAACAGATAAAAGAAATTTTAGTAAGAAGAAAGACTTAGTATTGTTTGTCGATCAAACCACATCGGTGGTGTAATGGTTAGCATTCTCACCTCAGGTGCAGTAGATCATGGGATTGAGTCTCGGTCGGGTCAAACCAAAGACTATGAAATTGGTATTTACTGCTTCTCCACTAAGCACACGGTATAAAGGAATAAGAGCAAAGACTGTCTGGCTCGGAATTAGGATAATGTTTCAGAGTGGAGCAACATGTCTATCTGTGAACTGTTGTGTCAGTGAGCTGGCACTATAAAATAGCAGCTAGGCATATTGGTCCAGTAGTAGCGAGACATTGTTATCATCTCATCGAAATGCAACTTGTTCTTGCCGTGATATAGCTACAATTTTTTTCATTTGGTGTTAAATAACAATCACTCACAATAGTAATTCTATTTTGTATCAATTTTTTTTCAGCAATCATAAAATAGAATACATTCCTTTTTTTGTGGTAATATTTTAGAATGATAGAAAATGTGAGATCCTACCATGGCAAATATCTACTAGGTAGGCAGTATCATCATCTCATCAAAAAATAACTCCTTCTTTTCGTAATATAGCTGAAAAATTGCTAATTTTGCTTACAACAACAATCACTCAGAGGTAGTAAAAAGTAAGGTCATAATTATAGTTGAATCTCGTTCTCGTTGTGTCAAAGTTGAACAGACCTACAGTTTTAGTAAAAAAAAAATTTTTAGATTCATAAATTTCTCTCCTTAATTACCTGCTTGTAATGTGCTTGTTCTTTCAAATTTCAGTCTGAATTGAGAGATATAGAAGAAAAAGTGATCCTGACAGCCTTGAAATTACCCAATGAATTACATGCTAGTACTGTAAGTATTAATAATTACTGTGGCATGTTTTTGCAAATTATGTAAAATTTAAGCATTGCTTTATCTGCTTGTTCACCACCTCGGTGGTGTATGTTTACCGTACTCGCCTCTAGTGTAACACAAGTAGATTGTGCGATAAGTCTATATTTGGACTGTTATTTCAGTGGGCTAGTTCTATAAAAATCCAACGTAGCCATTGGTCTAGTATAAAAACAGACATAATCAAAAATATACTTTTTTCTCATACAGCTGAAAAATTGCTCACTTTGGAAGAGATAGTCAATGAGAGGGTCTCCTTTCAAAATTTTGTATGACAACTTGACTAAAATAATTTCTTTAGAAATCTTGCATGCAATGATACAATCTAATTAAAATTGATGTTTGTTGTATCATATTTTTTTCTTTGTCGATACACTAACGTGTAACAACAATCTGTTTTGGGTCATGTCATGTAACCTTTCATACATCTTTGACCATTCAATCATATGCAAGACAGTTAACTATATTGACCAATGGGACCAGACATATCGAAATATGCCGGACCGTCGGACCTGACAGGTAAAAATCAAGCCAGTCCGACGATGTTTTCGGCATGTCGGTCCGAAAGTCCGGTAAAAATTTGTTCTCTACTTCGGTCAGGAAACAATTTTCTTTTTGTCAGTCCGTCAAACAGTGTCTTCAAAAGTCAATCTTTCTTGCAATAGCATGTTTAGACTGTTTATTTCTTTAAATAAGCGTTTTCTGTGAATAACTAAACTTGACCATTGCGTAATCCTAATCGAGTAACTTCCCTTTAAGAAATATAATTCGCCCCAAACATAGATCGGAATTCGACTAGATTGGTCTTTAAATTAAACCAAAACGATTATCATTTTCACTATTTGTATTTTGAAAATATATATTCGTAAGTTTCTTTAGATTGATAAAGCTCGTATTCTTCATTAAATTTGTTCTTAAAACCTAATTTCTTGGTACATTGTCCTTTGTAAAAAAAAATCGTAACTTAATGGTCCGACGTGGTTAGGTACGAAAGATTCATGATTTGAGAAATACAATACGGACGAACCGGAAACCGAAGGAAAATGTGTTGCCAAATACACATTTGAGTCGGCATCTCTTTCAGAGAGTTATTGGCAAGGAAAACAAACAATACCTTATTTACTTATGACCACATTAAAAATAACATTCTATAAAAATATTAAAAGTGTTCTTGTTTTGGTAAACCATCATTTCTTATCTTAGGTGGGGAAAAAAAGGGGGGGGGGTGAATTTAATATCTGGAGTGCAGGACATAATTTTTTTTCACAACAAATCATACAGTGGAACCTGTCTAATCCGACACAGCAAGGGACCATGGAAATGTGTCGTATTGAACAGGATGTCGGAATACTCAGGTTTTATTTTACTTAACATAATTACTTTGGGACCATAAATTTTGGTCAGATGTCACAGGATATCGGAAAACTCAGGTGTCGGATTGCACATGTTCCACTGTAATTTTTTTTTCACAAAGACATTGATGATGATTATGAAGATGAGTGTTATGTTTGAGCTTTTTAATTTTGAACAAGATACAAGATACTTTATTTTCCAAATCAGGGCCCCTGGAGCACAGGCACTCGTTTCATATGTATAATTGTTTACTATCTACGTCTATCCATGGATAGACGTAGATAGTAAACAAATATATGTATGAAACAAGTGCCTGTGCCCTGGAGGCAGTGGAGGGCATGATACAACATTTATAATTAGCACATATTGAGATTGTCACGAAATATGATGAATACCTAAAAATTATTCTTGAAGTAAACATGTTAAACAAATAAATGAGTTTTTAATGGTGATGCGGAATATGTGGTGGCATTTTAGGTTTTTATTCGGTCAGACAAATTTTCTTTCGGTCAGACAGTTTTTTTAAATTGTCTGACCGAATGTCAGACAAGTTGTCTTGGATTTTCGATATGTCTGATGGGACATCAGTTCTTGTCGTCTACTCGGTTTCGATACCTAAAGATTTAGTAGGCTCATCTCAGATTGGTTGATTGAAAATATGAACCGTGACAGACGTGACATATCGTCAAAGAAAATTAAAAAAAAAGATACAGCAAACAGCTTATTTTAATTACATTGATAATGATACTACCATAAATAATACAAGAAATTTTATTCATGTATGACAAGTTGTAAACATTATTTTATTATTTAACAGCCATTGTCACAAGATAGAGTAGAAGATAGTGGTGGAACAGGTAAGCCTTATTTGGGTCTTTTTACTCCTTGGCCGCCAAGCGTCTGGAGCATTAATTTTTACCCGTGTCCATACTTAAGTCCGTCCGTCCATCTAATTTAGAGACCACTCAGTAACATAAGTTCCTCTTAAACAAATCATTTGTAATTCACAAGATCAAGGACTATAATAGGAAGACCAAGTTTGATTTCAGACTTTACCTGTTGTTCTATTCTGGAGTTATGTCCATGTTTACTGTAGCTGAAAGTGGTGGCATCCATGTTCTATGGACATTCTTCCATATTTTATTCTTTTGTATGGAATATTATGGCCGTAATTTATATGGTAGGTGGATATCCTCTATCTATGCAATCAGTACCCATCACCATGAAAGTAGCAAGTTTGATTCCTACCTATTGGTGAAATGTATGCAATATAACCTTATATGCTAAAGTTTGTCAATGACTTGTGGCAGGTCATTGGTTTTCTCTGAGTATTCAGGTTTCCTCTGCCAATAAGACTGATCACCACCATATGACTGAAATATTGTTGAAAGTGGCGTTAAACACCATAATACCAACACTTTCCAAACAACAAATCAGTGACGAGCATATTAACAGATACTGCCCTCTGATTTTATGATTAATATGTATGCTAAATTAACTTGTACTAGATCATTATTTACTCACTACCCAGTTGTAAATTTGGAATACTATAGTTCTTAAATACTACACTGCTATACAGATTACATAAATGTTTGCTGTAATAAATATTTCCAGGAGATATCTTCCATGAAATTCCGTCTTTTTCCGAGTGGAGCGTGTTGGAATGAGAGTAAATGACGTAAAGTGGTTCACAAAGAGGAAGATATCCCGATCATAAAATTTGGCAGTATGCAAAAATGTTACATTTTTCTTCCGTAAAATGGGACTGTATAATTCCACAGATCTTAGTATTGAATTGCTAGACTTGCCGTTATTTGGAACGATTTCCATTGTGACGTCAAATCAATTTTGATTTTATCATAATTCTGTTTTTTTTCAGAGGATTGCCATACTGATAGATTATCACATATTGAAATAGGACAAATGTTTGATCTTATCAAGTTCAGGTAGGAGAATATATATTACTTGTAACATGAATCCATTCTTTTCCTTTGATCTTTTTATGGTTTATATACAAGGATGTAAGGAACACCTAAGAACTATAAATTAATACACTCAGATACCAGATATTGCACACTTTAAATCTGGGCTGTAGTTTTATTACTCTCAGAGAGCCATGCAATAATGAATGACCTAGATGTGATATTGCATGACTTCGTGTTACAAATCATTTATACTTCACATTCGATTGTTTAACTCAGAAAACTGTGGTATAAATATTATTTATTCCACTTTTATGTAAAATTTTTATGTAAATTTTTTTAGCTATCGGTATGTAGATATTTGATTGGTCAAGACTAGTCCTGTCCCAAGTGACTAAAATTGAAAATTCTTAAATTGACCAAGCTTGCATTATTTCAAGCCAGAATCTGCTTATTTGTTTACTGAATGAACATAATTGGGAACTGGTCCTCCATCAACACACGTCATCAAATGTACTATTATCATCATTAGATAAAGGTTCATTTAGGTGAGCCTAAGGCTAAGATCAACCTCTAGTTCTTCGAATTGATTGTGACCAGCATATTTCCTCTATTGATATCAGTAATGGTTTTCAAGTTAGACTTGATGGCAGTAAAACTGGTGCAGGAGGAATTAAGCCCTTGTTGACTTGCTGCAGGAGGAATTAAGCCCTTGTTGACTTGCTGCAGGAGGAATTAAGCCCTTGTTGACTTGCTGCAGTGGTGTCATGCTTCCCTCACGGGGTAGCCCTTTATCTGTTTAATTTGTTTAGTTAATAGAATTTGCTTCACACAGAGAGAATAGAGTTACTGGAAACAAACCAAACCCAATTCATGTCTTTGTCTGTTAATATAGCCCTTTATATTGATAAGAAATTATTGGAATATGAACAATTTCAATTTTTTATTACCCATAATCCTAATCATTATTCTTCAAAGAAATTCATATATATTAATTACAGTAACATTGGAAGCAAGGCTTATTATTTTAAAGACAGCCTAGCATTGCTGGAACAAGCTCTAACCAATTACTTCAGTGAGAGATTACGACAGGAAAGATTTACACAGATGGCATCTCCAGAATTTTTCAAAGATTTAGTAGTGGTGAGATTAAACCAAATTTTATGTATAGTTAGATTGCCTAAGTGGAGTAATGGTTAATATGATGGTCTCAATAGTGGTTGATTGTGGGTTCAGTCCCCAGTCAAATAAAGCCAAATGACTATAAAATTAGTATTTGCTACTTCTGTGCTAAGCACGCAGCACTAAAGAGTAAAAATATTGGTTATCTCGGAGTCAAGATAGTATGTCAGAGTGGATTCACATGTCCATTGGCAGTTGTTGCAATGACAAAATTACAATCAAACCTTGTGTTTTCGTACTTCAGTCGTTTGCTTAGATACATGTAACTTAAAGCAAAATTTTGGTCCACTAGTAGATTTTAGCTTACTTTATACAGTAGTCTTTCTATTATAAGGCCACCCCCACTAAAGGCCTCCCTCTTATCAGATGTACTGAGATACTGTAAATTCGGAAATTATTGCGTTCATTTATTATTGCGATCTTCGAAAATTTTCACAGATTGCGATTTTTATTATTGCGGAGCATGAAGTCCTCCAGTACAAATGTATACTTATGATTCCGAAATGCGAGGCTTAATTATTGCGATTTCATATTAGTCGCATTTTTCGCAATAATTAAAACATCGCAATAATTTCTGAATTTACAGTAACTTAAAGCAAAATTTTGGTCCACTAGTAGATTTGAGCTTACTTTATACAATAGTCCTTATATTATAAGGCCACCCCCACTAAAGGCCTCCCTCTTATCAGATGTACTGAGATAGTAAAATAGTACTAAATTGGCTCCCTCTTATTAGGTCACTTTTCATTGCAGATAATCAAAATTAACTCAGATATTAGTTTAATCATATGTACTCTCGATTGTGACACAACAAGGTTTATCTTTCAATAATAATCGCTCAACCTGTAAAAGCAGGCTTCATTAACCTAAAGAATACCTGTGAAGCCTAATTTTTTTAATAAAATTTCTAATTCAATATTTTAGGAAGGATGTGGTGAAGATTCTGATAGCTGTGAACAGGTAGGATAATGACAGACGTTAAATTTAGGGAAAATGCTTAAAAAAAACAGTGTAGCAAATATGGGTAATCTCCCCTGTAACCATGGTAACTGGCATCCAAACAGTGTTGTGTGTGTTTCTAATAAGTAGCTATTACAGAACTTTTCTAATTTGCTCAAGTCTCTTAATGTATTAGTAAGTTATATGCAAATTTTATAAATTTATTATTTGTAAATGTTTTTAGATATTTTATTTAAAAGTACAATACTTTTACAAATTTTCATGAAGGGTAAAATGGAGGCTCTTTAAGTATGGTTCATTATACCTACACAATGTTTATAACAAATTGTCATTGTCATGAAGTTTATTGCAGCTCTTTAAAGATGGTTCATTATAGTTACATAATGTTTAAAGCAAATTGTCATGCAGGCTCTTTAAGTATGGTTCATTATATTAAGCATTTCTGTCTATGATTGATGTTTGTTTTTCAGTTTTTAAAGCTAAAGCCCAAAGCAGACGACATTTCAGATTCCTTTTTGACAGGTGTTTCTATAATGTCATTTGCAGGTAATTATGATATCATATTGACATATTAATTATGTAGTCATCATATAGATGAACCTTGTTGTGTTAAAGTACAACAGACTTACAACTTTTCTATGAATTAGCCAGATCTTCACGTTTTGGGCATACAAGCTTTTTGATGAAATAATTACAGTATAAAAGGGCAAACATTTCTTTAAAAATATGCCGATCAAACTGCTATAATGATATGGAACAAAATCTCCACATGGTAATTAAAGGTCGCATGCAAAGTTTTAAGGAATTCCCCTTTAAACTGTAGGAGGAGTTACATGAACAAAATTTGTGACTTTCTTTGTCAACGTCATTTCTATGTCAACAAATTATATTATTAGAATAAAATGATTTATGCTAATTTTCATATACTGTACTATACTTTTCAGAATTAGGTGATAACTGTATTCATTTTTAAGCTTCGGGGACATAAATTGTTGGGGTTACGGTTGCAAATTGAGTTTATCTAGCGATGTGTAGCGGAACTAGCTAAACAGATATTTGTGACAGTAAAACCAAGATTTATGTCCACAAAATAATTGTTAATGCACTTTAGGGTAAGAGTTATACTCATTATTGAAGATACTACTGTGACTGTGAACTGTAGAACAGCAATGAGAGTGCTGTCCCTTTACTTTAATTTGTGTCAAAGTGTATAATTGGATAATCTCTCATCTTCATTTTCATCAATATCCTTTCTTACTAACAGCTATTTGCCACGATATAACTGAAATATTGTTGAAAGTAACATTAAACACTATGACCCTAACCCTACTAACAGATACATTTGATATTCACAACACGATACGATATACTGTGGATTCATTTTAATTCCTGGGTATCAATTTTCGTGGATAGAAGAAAAAATACAGTTCGTGGGATACGTAAATTCGTGGATCGCAGTTTCAAAAAATAAAAAAAAAAGTTTAACATACGTAAATTCTCGGATTGCTGTTCTACAGATGATTAAAAAAAATTAAAATTCGTTCAAAATGTGTGCGTAAGTCGTCAAAATCCCAGCTTCATAATTCTTCATTAAAGTGTTCATTTCAAACTTTGATTATAAGCGTGGATGCAATTTACTAGTTATTTGTTCGTTTGTTTTACTATTTAAAATTGTCTTGTCGGAATTTGATAGGGTATTTTAATCCCTTTGATGTACAAATGATTGAAATCAATTAGGACACATTTAACAGTCATTAGCAAATGATCAAAAGTGTGAAAGCACACTTACTATGTTTGCAGCCCAAGCTGGCACCCAATTGTCCCAAGCCATAATACAATAGTAAAATTTACTCAACTCGCGTTTTTGCTATAAATACTTAGGGGAGCATATTTCCTTAATAACCAATAAAATGTCGCTTCAACAGTGGTTTAAAGTCTGGTAGTATAAAGGTTAAAGCTACAGCCACACCAGGCTTGCCCGATCCATCGAACTGCAGTAACCAACGTGATGTACTTGTAACCCAGGCAGCCAACGACGGTGTTGACATCATGATCTCTGCTACTCCATCTACTCCTACTAGAAAACGTAAACGGGGAGACTACAACTACTACGATGATGAGACCCATGCCAAAATCGCCAGATATTTTAAATTTAAAGTTCTATGTTTCTTTTCACTTGCAACTTTGATAAACGTTTTCTGAAATCAAAATGCTTAATTTTGGTTTTAAAATTTTAAGATTTATGTCCGAAAATATTTACCAAACATCTTAGTAAAATTTTATTTCGATAAAATGTTGTTTTTGTCCAGAATAAAGATACAAACATGCTCAGACGATAATTTATCGAAAAATTTGTTAAGTAATATTTTATTGCAATAACGTGTCGTTTTCCCTGATTTCTTTTTAGTGGATAAAATTGATACAGCTTAATGTCAATATGTGTGTCCGTATGACAGATAAAAATGTTGTTGGTCAAAGGTGTGAAATTTTAATTTATAATCTCCTGTCACACACAAAATTACCCACGGGCAAAGTACCTTTTCATTAATCCGTTTATCTCCTATAATCAATAATAATTACAATATAAACACATTTCGTAAATCAACACTATACTAGAACTACAAAACAAAACCGGAAGTAAACAGACACGTTCAAAATCACATTTTACAATACAACAAATTCTACATGCAAGAGTTTTATTATTTTTAACAACATTTTCTTCAAAATATTTATTGTTTAATGCAAGGTACTATATACTCACACCTGGAAATGTACAGTATT
Source organism: Gigantidas platifrons (assembly GCA_002080005.1). Lineage (NCBI taxonomy): Eukaryota > Metazoa > Mollusca > Bivalvia > Mytilida > Modiolidae > Gigantidas > Gigantidas platifrons. The sequence goes on along the minus strand of MJUT01048196.1, from coordinate 1,044,312 downwards.
GCACCGATCACAACGAAATAAGACATTCGAGAATGCCAAAATAATTAAAACTCGACTTGCGTTTATTCTTCGTTGAATTCTTAAATTCGTGGATTGCTGTGACCCACGAAATCCACTAAAATTGGTATCCCACGAATAAAAATGAATCCACGGTAGCTTAAATACTGCTAAAGTTTGCATTAATACCAATCAATCAATAATTTGATCATTTATTTACAGCATATCTAGCTAAAAGTAGGATAAACAAGTCATGTCTACCTTTACAGTACTTTACATGTGGGAGAAGTTACTTGCCAGGTATATATAATAGACCTTTTACACATTGATTGGATTCTAAAATTATGTTTTTATACCTTTTTTTTGTAAGAGTTATTTCCCTTACAACAAACAAATGGTCATTCTCTATCCAAAGTTGTCGTTCCTGCTACGCTCCACTCTGTCTCTGTCAACGCTCATTTTACAAGATTTTTGTAAAATCTAGAAACAGTAAAAAAATGTACTTAAAATTGTTTTAATTATTGTAAATATCAATAAAGATGAAAATAAATCACTCATTTCAAATCAAATCTCTCTTAAAAATAATTTTCCCCCCACTTCTTGGAGAACTATTTTGTGGAGGTAAAAATTAAAGAATGATCACAAATCACTTTTAAGAGAGAGAATTGGTTTGAAATGAGTGATTTATTTTCATCTTTATTGATATTTACAATAATTAAAACAATTTTAAGTACATTTTTTTACTGTTTCAAATTTTACAAAAATCTTGTAAAATGGGCGTTGACAGAGATAGAGTGGAGCGTAGCGGGAATGACAACTCTGGATAGAGAATGACCATTTGTTTGTTGGAAGGGAAATAACTCTTATATAAAATAATTTTCTCCCCACTTCTTGGAGAACTATTTTGTGGAGGTAAAAATTAAAGAACGATCACAAATCACTTTTAAGAGAGAATTGGTTTGAAATGAGTGATTTATTTTCATCTTTATTGAAATTTACAATAATTAAAACAATTTTAAGTACATTTTTTTACTGTTTCTAAATTTTACAAAAATCTTGTATAATGGGCGTTAACAGAGATAGAGTGGAGTGTAGCGGGAATGACAACTCTGGATAGAGAATGGCAAATGGTATCTGTTTTAGCAAGTGTGAAGAACAACACATTTTTTCTCATTATTTGTAGATATTTAAACATTGTAAAAATTCAGAGAATAATTTTATAGCAAATAGAAAATTCACAAGTTGTTACAAATTAAAATTTTGAACAGATTATGTGAATAAATGTTATTTTCATTGAAATTGACATGAAAGGGTACCCCTTTGCCCACATTAAAGGGAAATAAATCCTATTGAATGTATAATTTTAGAATCAAAATCGGAAATACATTAAATTTAGTTCAGTGTTAGTGCCATAAAAGTTTGACTGAATATAATGTTAAATTTCATGATATTTATAGGACTACTATTACATTCAGAATATGGAAAATAAATCATGAGTAACCGAACAACACAGTAATTCATGAATGGTATTCGGTGATTTTAAGATTTAATTTGTAATACTTGCATGCATCAGTAGGATATTTACCTACAACAATATTATAAAATTCAAATGAAGATTTTTCTATTTTAGATCGTTCATCTTATTTCTTCTTTAAAAAAAAATTGCTTGTTTGAAAGAAATTATGTTATTAGTGAAATAACAATAAAAAAAATGCAGAATAGAATTATGTTACGGTTAAAATTAAAAAAGTAGCGGGCAACAATTTATGTGTTTGATTCATCATACACACGTAGAAGTAGCAGAAGCCCTTTTCAGATGGGTTGTATCCTGCGGAGTCTAAAAGGAAATTCTAGATCCTATTTCTATACTCAATGTTGTTACGGGATTCAATATTGATGTCGATCGTGAAGAGCAGGGCTCACCAAACCAGGCGACTTGGGCGACAAAGCCACCTTCACGGATCTGAAGTCGCTCCAACTCGGCCCAAAAGCGAAATTTCAGTCGCCCTGTTATTTTGAGACGTCGCCTATAAATTTTCAATAATCATACTTTTTCTTCAATATTCACGTAAAAGAAGCTCCCATGTTCCTGAAATATGACCCATACAGGGCTTGATGTTCAATATTTTATTCCAAACTCGTTAATTGCATCCTTTTTAAGATCGTTGTGCAGCACACGTTCGTTTTGTGAAAGGTAGGGGAACATGCGGTAGTGGGGAAAGAAACGTTAAAATCAGGATCAATTTTCGGAAGTCTCCCAGATTTTCCCTCACTTCGCCCTTAAGTCAACTGAGAGAGAAGTCAAGTCACCCTGTTTTTACTATGTGTGGTGAGCCCTGGAGAGTACAATATTTTTTCACCAAAGCCACAATTTATTGCTTTCTTGTTTATGCCTGTTGCACCTTGGTGTTGCATAGGCCATGGACGACAGTCCTCCACCTTGTTCTGTTTTGTGCTATACGTTCCAGATCTTACCATCTATAACCCTCACAATTCATGCTATGCAATAATATTCTTAATAAGGTTAATTTAACCATTTTTTCCTTCAGGAGCAAAGAGTTCTCTCCCTGGATTATTTGATGCAACACAATCAGTCAAGGTAAGGTATATGTTGAAAGATAGAATTGTCTCCCTTGATTATTTAGTGCTATGCTGTCTGACATATAATTGTCTCCCTTGATTATTAAGTGCCATGCTGTCTCACTTAGAATTATCTCCCTTGATTATTAAATGCCATGCTGTCTCACACATTAACCAACCTGTCTGCTCACTTAAGTGTCCATAGGACCTTTCATATATACGATGAAACCTGTACAAGCCAATTTCTGAATAAAACAGAATTATGTATAAAGTGAACTTTTTATAAAGTCTGAATATAGGAATCTTTGTTAGTTTAATATGTATAAACCAAACACTTCTCTATTCCGAACACAACAACTGGTCCCAATGTGATTTGATTTGGCAGGTTTCTCTGTACTCGACCAATCAAATTGCATCTTACAATTGACAAGAATTATAGCAACCAGAATATTATCCAAAAGAATAATTAAGAAATAATTGATGGAAGCCATAATTTGTTGTAAATTTTGACATGGGTTGCCAAGATATCAGTATTTTATCCCAAGTAGCAGCAAGTATAATATATCAGGAATTTTACCATAGCATTGTTCATTGAGCAAATATGAAGGATGGAGGTTATAGTAGAATTGTAAATACTTTTTCTAGGCGTGTTTGATAAAAATGAAAATTCTTTTTATTCTTCAGGAGTGCTGCCAGTAAATATAGCATAACAGCAATTTTGAAGGTCGAAACAGACTTTTATCGCTTATATCTGCAGACTTTTTGAAATTTGTTTTCAATATGCAGAACATAGGTCCTGCACCCAATCATTTTCTGCAGGACCTACTGAAATTGTGCAGGACCTGAATTTTCCCCTGAAGAAAAAGTTTTGAAGAAGTGAAGAAAAAAACGAAAGGACTTTTAGAACCGGAATTTACGAAATTCAAAAATTTAGAATGATTAATAGAATTACCATGGAAACAGTTGCATGTTTAAGAAGTAAATGTCATTTGAAGCAGAATCTAATTCTGAGTTGACCGTGATCGTTCCGGCATACCAGTTGCATTTCCGATTTCCGGTGCAAAACAAAATATACAAACAAAAAATTTTGTCGGACACCCGGACTGGCATACTTGGCAGTATTGTCAGTCCTTGTGATTTTCTTCCCGCTCGGTCCGACGAATTTTAAAAAGTCTGTATCTGGATATTTGTGGTAATATCTGTCAAGGCCTTCAGAATTAACATTATATTATTATCAGTGACGTCATAATATGTTTTACGTCAGATTGACCGATAAACTAACCTAACATTTTTGTGGATAAAGGTAAGTTCAGTGGTGCAGACTTTATCAGTGGCATACATCAAAAGGAAAATGTCCAATTTGCTGATAATTCAAATGATTGTTTTATTTTTGTTGTCACATGATTGATAAAGCAGTAATATCCTGTTACTGACGCCATTTCTTTTTCTACAGATCAACATGTTTTCTGTTGTTGGAGAACCAGAAGAATGTGATGTTGTTACTCAGACAATTAAAAACCATCTTTGTGATATATATAAACAGTTTGATGTTCCTTGGAGGTATGTATTATGAGAACTTGTTTGAAAAGGGGTTAGTGTTATGGTGTTTAACACCACTTTCAACAATATTTCAGTTATATTGTGGTGGTCACTTTTATTGGTGGAGGAAACCGGAGTACCAGGAGAAAACCACCGACTTGCTGCAAGTCAATGACAAACTTTGTTGTATTATGAGAACCTGTTTGGGGCTTATAGTGGTCAAAAGTACTATTAATTAGTTTCATTGTGATATATACAATACTTGTGCACTGTTGAAGCATATAGGTAATATGTGTATATGAGGCTTAGAAACGGGGGAAAAGGCGAGGTTTTGCCGAGCCTTTTCACGCGTTTCGCACCGAATACACATATTTACCTATATGCTTCGACAGTGCACATGTATTGTATTTATCCTGCAATTTTAAATCTTAAATAAACGTTTACTATAGGATTAAACACTGTTTTTTAGGAAATTATTTATGTATAAACTCCTGCAGCTCACTCACAAACTGAACATAACCAACATGACGTCATATGAAGACTTCCAGTTTGAAACGTAAAGATTAAATGTTATTTGGCTTCGTGTACGCTTCAAGTTTGATACAATTTAACTAAAATAAGTTTTCAGGGTAAGCTTTTTAATTATTTTTGTGTATTCTTGTAAATATGACATGTAGGATTTCACATTTTCAAGATGGCAGATCTTGTATGTTCTATTTATAACTGACCAATATCAAAAAAAATATTTGGCAGGCTATATTGGTCGGTAAATGCTGTCATTGCAGGATAAAAAACAATACTCGTAAACAAAAGACATTATTCCATATCAGAATGTCAGCTCCTTCAACATCATCCGACATCGTGTAAAACATTTAAAGAAGTGAAATATTTAAAGACAATAATAAAAATCGAAAATAATGGCCCATAAATTATGACATTTATAAACTCTACATATAACCATACATAAATTGTTAAACTGCCACAATATAACTGTATTATTATTGAAAGTGGCATTAAGCACCACCAAACCAATTAAATTTAAATATATGCATGTTATATGCTCTTTATTTTACAAGTTAACAAGGTTAGTTAATTTAGGGATATATAGTAGTCCCCTTCTTATAGAGCCATCCCTTCTTCAATGATGAAGTGGTCTTATAAGACAGGTGGCCTCTCTTGAGAGGGACAATTTAGTAGTATTTTACCATCTCTGTTCATCTGATATCTGGCCTGATAAGAGAGATGGCCCTTGGTGGGAGTGGCCTTATATGAGGGGTATGACTGTACATGTTGTATACAATTAAAATATACAGAATATTGTTCAGTAATCTCTTTTTATAATGCTTTATTATAGAGCTGTGACTGTGTGTGCTCCAAGACTACATAAAACAGAAGAACTGAGAATTGAAATACAGATGTGGGTTAAATCTATACAGAAATATATAAAAGTAGGTCAACATTTACACACATACTTTTATACAGATGTGGGTTAAATCTATACAGAAATATATAAAAGTAGATCAACATTTACACACATACTTTTATACAGATGTGGGTTAAATCTATACATACATATATAAAAGTAGATCAACATTTACACATGTACTTGTATACAGATGTGGGTTAAATCTATTCAGAAATATATAAAAGTAGGTCAACATTTACACA
>MJUT01048196.1:1018922-1038385 GCA_002080005.1 Gigantidas platifrons | reverse complement strand
TATACAGATGTGGGTTAAATCTATACAGAAATATATAAAAGTAGATCAACATTTACACATGTACTTGTATACAGATGTGGGTTAAATCTATACAGACATATATAAAAGTAGATCAACATTTACACATGCACTTGTATACAGATGTGGGTTAAATCTGTACAGAAATATATAAAAGTAGGTCAACATTTACACATGTACTTGTATACAGATGTGGGTTAAATTTATACAGAAATATATAAAAGTAGGTCAACATTTACACATGTACTTGTATACAGATGTGGGTTAAATCTATACAGACATATATAAAAGTAGGTCAACATTTACACACATACTTTTATACAGATGTGGGTTAAATCTATACAGAAATATATAAAAGTAGATCAACATTTACACATGTACAAGCAACTGCATCAGTGAAGCGATGATTAGCATGCATGCACCGAGTGCAGTAGTTCCATGAGTTGGGGCTGCATTTGGGTCAATCCATTAAATTGTAAAATTAGTATTTGTTGCTTGTTCGCAAAGCATGCAGCACTTTGGAGTAAGAGCAAAGACTGGTTGGCTCAGAATGAGAATAATGTGTCTGAGTGGAGTGATATATTAATCCGTGGACAGTTGTTACTGTAAGCTAGCACTATAATGATCCAACTCGGCTTGTTGGTCTAGTAAAAGGCAGATATCATCATCATTGCATCAAATGTAACTTGTTCTCTCCATGAAATTGCTGAAAAATTCATCATTTGGCATTAAACAACAATCATTCACTCACATGTATGTACTGGTATATTTATACACTAATATGTAAGTAGGTCACAATTGACACTGTAGAAAATCTCTACAGCAGTTTTCTGAAAGTAGATCAAGCTCATCCATAATTTTTAAAATCTGTAACCATAATGTGAATATGTCTTGCTTTTTGATACAGATAACATATATCAAAGTAGAGCATAGTATATTGTATATAAATATGTAAAAGTAATGATTAGTCATTTCTGTCATTTATACATTTTTCCTTTGATCTCACTGAGAGGTAGTGTCAGTATGAACAAACTAACTCGGATTCTGAAAATTGTTCATCAGCGTGATGTCAAGTATATTCAGACCTACAATTAATAAAAGAACAGCCTTGCACATAAATGCGCGACGGTGCAACGTATCCCCCCGCACTTGCATAATATTTAGTTTTATATATTTATAGAAAGCAGGCTTGCAGTCTTTGCAAAAAATTATTCAAATCTATCCATGTTTACTAAAGTTATCGCGTAAACAAGACACAATTCTCAAAATTTGTGATTTTTCAACCAAAAACTAAGATTTTCCCCCAAAACCCTTGCTTCAAATATTTCCATGTAAGAACCCATCCAAGATAATGATAATTACAAGCCACATGCAAAACATTATTCAAATCTATCTATGTTTACTAAAGTTATCGCGTAAACAAGACACAATTCTCAAAATCTATGGTTTTTCAACCAAAAACTAAGTTTTCCCCCAAAACCCTTGCTTCAAATATTTCCATGTAAGAACCCATCCATGATAATCATAATTACAAGCCACATGCAAAAAAATATTCAAATCTATCCATGTTTACTAAAGTTATCGCGTAAACAAGACACTATTCTCAAAATTGGTGATTTTTCAACCAAAAACTAAGATTTCCCCTCAAAACCGTTGCTTTAAATATTTCCATGTAAGAACCCATCCAAGATAATTATAATTAGAAGCCACATGCAAAAAATTATTCAAATCTATCCATGTTTACTCAAGTTATCACGTAAACAAGAAATTGTGCTGGACGGATGGACAGTCGCTATTACTATATCCCTCACCACTATCGCAGGAGGATAATAACAATAATGACAGTTTTGGAGGTTTGTACATACATTATCACAAGTATTACACTTGTCCTATCAGCCTGGCTCTTTGCTAGCAATAATGTATTTTATTTTTTAGGTAAAACTTGTCTTGATCAAGATATAGATGTATTTATAAATAAATGATGGCTAAAAAGTAGTCTTTTATGCGTCAAGCAGTAATCATGGCAGAGAATACTTATTAGACTTTAAAGTTAATGTGTGAGATATATATTTTTCAGTGAAGTTATAATACTTTGAGGATAGGACATTGTCACTAAAAGTTGAGTAAATTTCAAATTTCTCTAAAAACGTTTTAATTACACCTATAGTATATATTTGATTTAGTATTCATTTTAATACATAGTCATCGTGTAGAGGGTCCGGGTGGCTCAATGAGTTAGGTAGTTGGAATACCTAACAACTCGTATAAGCCTATCACCAATACGGCGTGGGTTCGCGCCCGGCTTTGTAAATTACAAAAAAGGGTGCACTCGACTCGCAGCCGCAAGTGATAAAGTTTACCAGTTGCTTGCCTATGGTCGATGGTTCTCTGGCTTCTTCCACCACTAAAACTGGTCGCCATGATATAGCAGAAATTTTGCTGAAAAGTGGCGTTAAAAGACCAAAAATCATCAAATCATAGTCATCGTGGAAGGACAACTGCAGTTTTACTAACATTTGAAACCGCATTGATGGTGTAATGGTTAGCATGCTCACCTTGAGTACAGTAGATCGTGTGGTTGAGCCTTGTATGGGTTAAACCGAAAGACCATAAAATTATTTTCGGATCCCTAAATTCAGGGAAGACAACTCTCCCCAATTCATTTTTAACTGAATTTATTGTTTTTTAAGGTGGCGTCTGTTTCTATGGTGAGTGACTACATCAGCAGACGACTCATGATTAGACACGGAAAACTGTCACTTCCTGTTTATATGGTAAATATAACAAAGCAATTATTTTGTTCACTGTTTGTAATAAAAAAATAATAGGATCAGCTAGGAAAAATCTACACGATTGAAGAGAAATTTGAAACAGATACATATAGTCAGAGATACATATAGACTATATTTAGCAGGATTTTTTTTTATATCTGTCTGAATTAAAGTTTAGTTCAACAATGAACACTTTCATCTCAGGTAATGGTTATTGCAACAATTTTTCAGTGATATCTTGCATACCAGGTTAATTGAAAGTTCGGAAGTCCTAGAGCAAAGTGGACATCATTATCATCTCATTAAAATATTGCTATTCTCACCATGGTGTTAAGTAACAATTACTCACTTTGTTATTGAACCTGTAATTAAACTGTGACTATTTGTATTCGCCAGGTCCATTGTGAAGCTCTGGATGTTACGAGGTTGATAGCTATATTAATGGAATATGGAACTATAAAGGAAGTAAGTAGTAGTATTCATTAACATTGATCAGATGTTTGTTAGAAACTTTTTTTCTTTTTGTCAATTTACTAGCATCTTTTGACATCTTGTATGAATTCATGTCAGACGATAAATTATTTATACAGTAGTCCCCCTCTTACAAGACCACTCCCACCAAAGGTCACCCCACTTATAAGGCCACTCCCACCAAAGGTCACCTCTTTTTATAAGGCCACTCCCACCAAAGGTCACCCCACTTATAAGGTCACTCCCACCAAAGGTCACCCCTCTTATAAGACCACTCCCACCAAAGGTCACCCCACTTATAAGGCCACTCCCACCAAAGGTCACCTCTTTTATAAGGCCACTCCCACCAAAGGTTACCGCTCTTATAAGGCCACTCCCACCAAAGGTCACCCCACTTATAAGGCTACTCCCACCAAAGGTCACCCCTCTTATAAGACCACTCCCATCAAAGGTTACCCCTCTTATAAGACCACTCCCACCAAAGGTCACCCCACTTATATGGCCACTCCCACCAAAGGTCACCCCTTTTAAGGCCACTCCCACCAAAGGTCACCCCTCTTATAAGGCCACTCCCACCAAAGGTCACCTCTTTTATAAGGCCACTCCCACCAAAGGTCACCCCACTTATAAGGCCACCCCTCTTATAAGACCACTCCCACCAAAGGTCACCCCACTTATAAGGCCACTCCCACCAAAGGTTACCACTCTTATAAGGCCACTCCCACCAAAGGTCACCCCACTTATAAGGCTACTCCCACCAAAGGTCACCCCTCTTATAAGACCACTCCCACCAAAGGTTACCCCTCTTATAAGACCACTCCCACCAAAGGTTACCCCTCTTATAAGGCCACTCCCACCAAAGGTTAACCCTCTTATAAGATCACTCCCACCAAAGGTCACCCCACTTATAAGGCCACTCCCACCAAAGGTCACCCCACTTATAAGGCCACTCCCACCAAAGGTCACCCCTCTTATCAGACCCACCTTCAGATACACTTAGTAAAATGCTACTAAATTGTTCCTCTCAAGAGAGACCACTCATCTTCTAAGCCCACTGTTTCTTTTCAGGAGGTGTGGCCTTACAAGAAGGGGGACTACTGTATACATATACATGAACACACCTTTTTTGGTGCCTTTGGGCCTCTTTTTTGTGATGTATTTCCGATCAATAAAAAATCATAAACTTTGCAGATGACAAGCTATGGCCCTGTGCTTTCAGAGATTTAAATGTAAAAGTTTAGGGACGACAACCAATGCCAAATGATGGCAACACCTCACATGACCCTTTGGGTCAGGTGACCTAAAAATGTGTACTAGTGTATCCAAATGAAGTTTTATTACTATCTATTAATTTTATCTGGGTACTGGTGAACATTTTACAAGGCTCAACCCATAGAGGTGTATAGCATGTCCCCAGGTGGCGGATAGGGAATACCCTATCAATAGGGAGTTGTCAGAGTGTAATATGGAAATCATGTCCATGGACCATAGTGGGTGCCATGTTTTGAACGTGCCAGGCCCATGACACATTAAACACCACTTTTGTAGAGGCACTCGTTTCTATCAATGGGAACGTTGACTCTCCGTGTAATATAAAAGTTTTATATAACTCTTAACTTTTTCAGTGGCAGGTAAAAGTATTGTTGCCTATTGTTTTCCATTCCTCCCTCATTTCTGTATAATTATACCCCCGCTCCACCGGAGGGGGTATACTGTTTTACCTCTGTACGTCCAAGATATTTTTCATCGCATTTTTCTCAGCAACTATTGATGGCAGAAATCTGATATTTGGTCACAAGCTTCATATAGGTATGCCATATTGTGGGAAGCATTTTTGGACCCGTCAGATTCCTACTTCCTGTTTGCCGACTTAGTTGGTTTTTATACACATTGAACATATATGAAGGGGTATCTTAAGTGAGCATTAGCTCACAGTTCATCTCATTTATAGATTGTTGAACCTCTTCTTGTCCTAAATATTTGAGGCTGTTGAGCAACAAACAATCAATCAATTAATTTGATATATTTTTCTTCTTTAGGATACCTATACATTACCTCCCTTAGATTTCCTTGACAACTACTGGATACAACCTACAGTACGATCAAATTAAATTAACTTAAATTAAATTAATGCAAGCAGCTGGCTGGGAGAAGCAAGAAATTCCAATTTTATAATGTTAGATTGATCTGACCAGGGGAACGAATCCACGATCGGTGCACTCAAAGCGAGCATGCTGACAATTACACAACCAAGGCGAGCATGCTGATTAGTACAACACCAAGGCAAGCATGCTGATTAGTATACCACTCAAGGAGCTCATGAAGATTAATACCATACAAAGTACACAACCAATGGGGTCATGAATATTGATACTGAACAATTTATAATACATCTAGATTTGTTGCATCATTGATGATAATTTATTAGAATGTGTTGACATGTTAGAAAATAAACTGGATAAAATTCGTTGTTTGTTACAAAAAATTCCTCAATTCAAGTGAGTGATTGTTGTTTTTATGCCCAGTGAGTAATTTGCATAAGACCGCATAAAAAATGGTGGCTGTATTATATATTGTTTTCAAATAATCCAATATTTTACTTAATAGAAGCAGAATTAAAAAATGTAGTTTTCTCTATATTCACATGTGCAATCAGTGCCCATCACCACTAATGTTGTGAGTTTGAATCCCACTCGTGGCGAGGTGTACTCTATACAACATTATGTGATAAAGTTCGTCAGTGACTTGTGACAGGTCTGTGGTTTTCTCCGGGTCCTCTGGTTTCTTCCACCAATAAAACTTACCGCCACGATTTAACTGAAATATTGTTAAAAGTGGCGTTAAACAAGATATATCTAACATTAAAACCTAAACCTCTATATTAACTGCAATTTTGTAAACTAAGAATTTTGAGAATACATAAATTAAACACAAATGTGCATCTAAAATATTATTTCAATATTACGATAAACTACATACTTTTTATGCTAGTGTTAATAAAAAGAACTATCAAAATTGGACATTAATTGACTTCTGGATAATATTTTGAACATTTGTAGTTTTACATGAAAAAAATAGGAAAAATTGGGGTTATGGGTATGGTGTTTAATGGCACTTATATCATGCAGTCAGTTTTTATTGGTGGAGGAAACCGGAGTATCCGGAGAAAACCACCGACCTGCCACAAGTCATTTATCAAATAATGTTTCATCAAGCACACCTCGCCATGAGCATGATTTAGTGATAATAGGCACTGATTGCATTGAAAATTGGAAATTCCTGAATACTAGTGACTGTATATGGTCAGAAATCAATAACGCCCGTCCTTTACCAAATGGAAATATCAACAAAATTTACATTGAATCTTTGAGACAGAATTTAAACTTGAAAATCAATTTTTGAAATGAAAAATGTTCTTATATTGATGGTGGACAATATCTTCAAACACAACAAAACAAAGCACTTATAATTCTTACTTTTCTATGTGATTCTACATGTAGTAATCAAATCCTTGTTGGATAAAATTTTAGCGAGTCTCACTATTGGAATTCTTTATTATTTTTTGTAAAAATTGACGAGTTCTATAGAGAAACGATGAGTCAAGGACTCCTCCAGATGAGTTGCAAGCATCTCTTGAGTACTGAGATAAAATGTTCAATAAAATCAATAACATAAAAATGTTAGTACGCACGACACATTTCTGAAAAAACCTTCACCTTTTATGCTCAACGGCGAAAGGTTGAAAAAAAAATTAAATATTTTTAGGAGCAATCATTTAATCTCCAAAATGTCGAGTAGACGAGATCTATAACAAAATTTTATTGTAAAACATTGTTTTAACAGTAACATAATTCAAACAGTCTAACTTTTCAATGATCAACTTTCGTCAAGAATAAAATGCTGAATTAAATTTTTTCTTCTGGTCATCTGGAACACTCTTTTGACCATAGGGACACTGAAATATAACAAAAACTTATTAGATTTAAGGGAGATAACTCTGTATTTAAAATAACTAAAATTACAAATATTCTTTGAATTGAATAATGCATTCCCTGTATTTATAGTCTCTAATAATGATATCCTTTCATCTGTGAGAGAATATAAACACTGATGTATTTATCTGTTAGAGGTTATGAATACCCCTCGTTTGTATGCCACAGATGATCACTTTAAGGTATGACATAACACCTCACAGCAAATGTGACATGAAGAACAACAATGTACCTTAAATATCAATATGTTTGTTGGATTTTATGTTAGCAATACACAAACTTCTAACAAAATTACATAGAGTATTGTTCGGGGTCAGATTTCCTACTAACCAATCAATGGTGAACATACCAATTTGTGAGGTATCAAAAAGCAAGCACACACTGAGAGCTGTTGTCCAATTTGTCAATCAATCTATCTATTGTCCGATTGGTCAATCTATCTAACTGTCTTGCATATGATTGGACAGTCAAACAGATCAATGAAAGGCTATGACATTACCCATACTAGATGCTGTTAGATGTTAGCTAGAGTACATTTTGCCAAAGAAGCCAATCAACATCTAATCGTACTTTAATAATAGATAGCTAAATTTTCATCTAAATCTCACTTGGTATTACTTTCATTTTCTCTAACATCTAAATCATGTTCTGCTTTTCTAAAACAACTTAATAATGTTAAAATACTTATGCAAAGGAGTAATCAGTAGCCTTACATTGAAGGATACACAATACATTACAATGGCCAAAAGACAAAGGACAAACAATGATATACATTACTTGGGTGAACTCGGTTCCTGACAAAGACAAAAAATGAATTAAATGAATGAATGATTGTTTTAACTCCAAATGAGCAATTTATCAGCTATATCAAGGTGAGAACAAGTTACGTTGGATGAGAGGATAATGATGTCTGCTTTGTACTCGACCAACAAGCTTAGTTTGATCTTGATAGTGATGGCTCACTCAAAATTAATAGTCTGTGGTAGATGTGACGCTCCACTCTGACACATTATCTAGATTCCAAGATAACCAGTCTTTATTCTTAGTACTTCATGTTGGATACCATTTTCAGTCTTTGTTTTAACCTGACTGGGGCTTGAACCTAAGATCTACCACACTCGAGGCGAACATGCTAACCATTATGCCACTGACGTGGTTCATATAAAAATTAATACATACATGTCGACAGGCATTTCCACAACATTCTCCTCTGGTTAGATGTGATAACCTAGACATTACTATATAACCTGTGGCAGGATCTATATATGTCAGCTTCTTATTCTAAAAATAGATCATACATCTAGACATTACTATATAACCTATGGCAGGATCTATATATGTCAGCTTTTTATTCTTAAAAAAAAGATCATACACGTATTATATTTGTCATAACTTTTTACAACATTTACTTGGTATTATTAAACAAAGTTTTACAAAATTCAGAGAGTGATTGTTGTTTAACGCCAAATGAGTAATTTCTCTTCAGCTACATTGTATACGTATATTATGGCAAGAACAATTTAATTTTTGAATGAGGAAATGATGATTCATATATGTCTATTTTTTACTAGACCAACACATTGAGTTAATTTGTGTTATAGCATAACCCTGGGGGGGCCCGGTGGCTCAATGAGTTAGGTCGTTGGATCTAACAACTCATACAAGTATATCACCAATACGGCGTTGGCTCACGCCCAATCTAATTAAAATTAGATCTCTCACTTTGCTCTTGTTTATTTATATTTCGCGCGTGTGAGATCTAACGCAAGCCTGTAGACATCGCATTCTGGTGATCTAGGGTCAAGCAAAATATTGTCCATTCAAATGATCGCTTACGAGATCTTGAAAGTGGATTTATGCAATGGACGTAACTCTGGGTTCTAATGGATTATGCAAGAAATCCATTCGGAATTCTTCCAATGTTATCTATATCGACTATGTCGGAGCCCGATTGTTCCGACAACTGTTTACATTTCCGGAGACAAGAAGACGTCTTCAGGTGAAAATTCATAATTTACGACACAAATCAATGGCAATTAGAAGCCCTCTCACGCCTAGGCGTATTTATTACAAATCAAATATATGTGTGCTTATTATGTGTGATATCAGAGAACGATTTTGATTGGCTGTTCTGAGGGTCGTTACCTTTATTTGCATCTCATTACATATGCATGACCCTAGGTCACCAGAATGCGATGTCTACAGGCTTGTGTTAGATCTCACACGCACGAAATATAAATAAACAAGAGCAATGTGAGAGATCTAATTTTAATTAGATTGGCTCGCGCCCGGCTTTGTAAATTACAAAAAAGGGTGCATTCGACTTGCAGCCACAAGTGATAAAGTTTACCAGTTGCTTGCCCATGGTCGGTGGTTCTCTCCGGGTACTCCGGCTCCCTCCACCACTAAAACTGGTCGCCATGATATAGCTGAAATATTGTTGAAAGTGGCGTTAAAACACCAAATATCAAAATCAAATTAGTATAACCCTGCCACATTTTTGTCCCTGTCTCAACAGAGGAGACAGTACCTGGATTTCCGTCAGAACATGTCATGATCTCTTTTGTATTGAATGAATTGAGGTGAGAGTTAGTTGTTTATTTTGTTGATATTAGTGGACCTATTGACCATCACTGGTTAAACTTCCCTTCCATAACGACTGGTCAAACAGATATACAGTTTACATGATTAAACCTTGTCATAACAAACAATAGCTTTCATTGGCTTTGTTTCTTGTGTTCAAACATTACTTTTTTTTTTATCAAGTATAAAAATAAAATATGTATAAATACAGGATTTACTAAAGGAAACAGTAAGGACTGACTACCCCTCCCCCATTTAGAGGGGGAGAGGAAAGCAAATTATATATTATTGATTTATCTACAAACAATATAAGGTTTGGATTCTGGTTTTTAACACAAATTTCAGTTATATTGTGGCAGTCAATTTTATTGGTGGAAGAAACCACCGACCTGCCGAAAGTCATGACAAACACAAACAATACCGGTATATATTTTCCTGTTGAATAATATACAGTATTACCTTCATACAATACCAACCCGAACAGCTTCAGCATGTCTTCTGTGAATTTTCAAATCCTTCGGTGAAAGTTTGGAATAATCGACTAATAATTCCCATGACATTGATTGTTCAAGAGTTTCATCTACAACATTTTTGTTTTCCACTGCTGTGTCATTATCACTGGCATTTCTTATAGAGTTTATACAAACAGGACTAATAAGCTGTAGAGATTTTCTAGCCGAGGTGAGTACAACCGTCTTTGTTAAATTAGATACAAGTGGTAGTCCTTGCCAAAAACACACCATTCTAAATTCGGTCTGAAAATGAAATCCGAAAATATAATATCAATGTTAAAAACAAGACAAAATAAAATCAATAGGTGGTTGTATTTTTGTGAATACTATATAAAAGCCATTTTTTAACAAAATGAATACCGTAGATTTCAGTGACAAAACGTGGCATTTTTGCAGCAGTTGCCAACTGGATTCCCTAATATAACAATTATAGTACCTGGTAGTCCACTAAATATTCTTAGCTATAATTAACTGACTTTGTACATGAAATGTTCAAAATTCCATTTGTATTTATCTTTATAATCAATATTATAACAGTATTTAACTGCATCAGTAATTATGGTTGGTGTGCTCACCTCGAGTGCAGTAGATCTTGGGTTTGAGCTCCGGCTGGGTAAAACCAGACTATAAAATTGGTATTTGCTGTTTCTGCGCTAACTGAGCAGAATTAAGGAGTAAGAGAAAAGTTACAAAAACTTTTGTTTTTATCAATTTTAAACTTCAAATTAACATTTTTTTCATCAAGACAACCAAAAGTTATTGGTTTAATTAATGGAAACAGGACAACTCGGACCACTTTTAAGACAACTCGGACCACCTTATGGACAACTCGGACCACTTTTTAAGGACAACTCGGACCAATATTTAGTGTAAAATCAGACCACTTTTTAGGTCAGCTCTGACCACTTTGTAAAGACAACTCTAAGCACGTTTTGAAGACAACTCGGACCACTTTTTGAAGACAACTCAGACCACTTTTTGAGGACAACTCGGACCACATTTTTTGACAACTTGGATCACTTTTCCACCTTATAACATTCAATTAGAACCACTTTACACAATTACATGTGCTCTGTTTTGTTTGTTGGGTTTTGAATGTGTATACTGTTGAATATTACTTTCTTGATTTTTATCTTGATCCTTCTTTCCTTTATCACAATATTTTGACGTTTTCAGGGTGAAAAATAAAGGTGTTAGAAAATTAAAAAATAATAATATGTGTTTTTTTTCAATATAGTAATTTTTGGAAACTGTTATAAAACCTTTATTTTTCACCCAGAAAATGTCTTATTGATATTGGAAGAAAAAAATAAAAAAATGTGTTAAAATTATTTTTATTATCGTTAAAGAGATAACAACAATATTATACATAAAAACAATGTAACAAGAAGATCAAAAACACTGTTAACTAAGTGCACTTTATTTCACAAAAAGTACTACATGTACATGTACGTATTTCATATTAGAATGTCATTTACACATGTTCAAAGTCTAGCATCCGGGAGCGTAGATTGCACCACACTTCTTCAGGAGATGATGCACACTGATTTGGTTGCTGTTGTACTTCTCCCACACTTGAAACAACTGGCTCTGTACGGTACGGCTCCTTTTGCGTCTGTATCTTTTGAGTTTTCCCTCGGAGATCATCTTCATCTGTGTCGGCAGTCTTTGCTTCAGAGTAATGAGAAGATAGAACTGTATGTTTCCTTTGCAGGCTTTTCTGTTTAGTTTATGGTGTCTTTATACTGCATTTTGGGGTACTAGTACATTGTATATAAATTTACTGAAAATTTGACGAAAAAAAAAGTATAATTGAATAAAATTGTGTTTCAGATAAAAAAAAATTTGTAAAGGAAATTGTCAATTTTTGCCTGTGAGAGTATCAATTGGCATTAAGTGGTACGGGATGAATTACCATTAAAATTGATACGATTTGTCCTGAAAAAAGTGGTCCGAGTTGTCTTTAAACAGTGGTCTGAGTTGTCTTTAAAAAGTAGTTAGAGCTGACCTAAAAGCGGTCCGATTTTATCCTAAATATTGGTCCGAGTTGTCCTCAAAAAGTCGTCCGAGTTGTCTTCAAGAAGTGGTCCGAATTGTCTTAACAGTGGTCCGAATTGTCACGAATTCTAATTAATGCCCCCCTTCTTTTTTATGAAAAATTGAGTGTCTGAATAAAACCCCAAAAATACTACATTTGTTGAAGTTTTTCATCTCAAATGTGTATAATACATGTATTATTTTGACAGTTTTTCTAAACCTGTTATCAACATTCTTGTCATTTTAATTTTAATGTTTTTATATGTCAAAACTTCTCTTACTTTTACATGTTACAAGATATTATTATTTTCTGTGTAATAGCCATTACCTTCAATTTAACACAAAGGTAAAAATGTATTGATCTTTGTTAATCGTTTATAATGTAATGATAACAACCAACAATGTACGGCAAGTTTCACTGCTTCAGGCAATAACAGAGATATGATAGAACTTGTTGTTTGATCGATTGTATTTATGAATTTGTACTGACTACTGAGTACTGTACATTATTATTGATATTTTCTTTATTGGAATAAACCATATCATAAAGTTATTATTGAAGTTGAAAAGTTCTTTGACCTAAAAACGAATTCCAAGCAAATAAAACTATAAATTTGCTAATTAAATTTATGCTGATGGATTCCTACTTTCTCCTTCTTCTTCCGTAATGTGCCGGACTCCTCTGCTCTGGAGTATTTCTGTTCTAGTCTCTAAGCATATGACCGGAAGCTGGTCAAATCGCCCCACTGCAAAATCGCCCCCGTCAATATCTCCCCCACATTTATCAAAATCGGCCCCACTTCAAATTCGCCCCCACATTAATCAAAATCGCCCCCATTAATTAAAAATTATGATAGTTATTATTATACTCAATATGACCTTGACCTTAAACTTTGATTACATTTGCTCTTTTGACTTATCATTAACGATACGTAAACACCCAAGGATTCCGAATTAAGGATTATGGAGGACTGCCCACAACTTCCCGTATGAGTTTGGACACAATTTTGATCCTGTTTAGGAACGATGAGGAATCTATCGTGCCCATAGTTACATAGATACCACGACAATGTCATCGAATCAATAATTCATCTTGCAATGGGATCCAGAATAAGGTTAATTTTCTGAATTAATTTCCCCTTCAATTTTCAGCTTTGAGCCATCACAAATGTTGATCTGATGTCATGATTACTTTCCCAGATTGGCAGAATCAACCTCGTGTTGTACATGTTAATGTAGTATTATGTGTATAGTTTTGATATATAAAGAAAACAAGTAATAATAACTCATCACACTCGCACAAAGTCACAAGCTAAAACAATTTTGCAAGAAGATGAAATAAAAACCCTTCAGAGCCTAAACATTACTGTCATTAGCCGTAGGCTGTGACAAGTGAAAGTTTGGTTTGGGCTAGTGAATGTTGTATGTTACAGGGTTCACGCTACAGGACAAATAAGTCACCTTGTGTAGGTTGACTTCGCTTTCTTGTTGGTCAAAAGCGAAGGTCAAGTCGCCTTGATATTTTGAATAATTGCCCTAGATGTCACCCACATATATTTCCCAAGTGTGTCATTTATGAAAATGTTGAATACATGTATATGGAAATCTATCGTATTTTGAAAGTAATCCATTTCGGTTTAAGAAACTTTAATTTCGTTCGATAACAAATAAAAATGGCACCATCAGAAGTGGGACGTAATCATACACTGTGCTATGGGAAATGTTGACCAAAGCTAGTTGTATAACTGTTGTAACCAAACAAATTTTGATTAAATTTTTTCTCATTTCTGTAACATGAAATCTTAGTTCTCATATTCTGCGAAGGTTGGCCATTTAAAATTTATTAAAATGCACCAGGTTAAAATTGTGATCTCTATCAAACTGTTTACATGCAGACAGGTGTTGACGTTAATACCTCTACAATTAAACAAATAAACTGTTGAACTGCAGTAGTTTTATTCCATTGTTGCAATATGATTTGAGGTCTGAGAAATAATAATTGCAGCCTTTAACTGCTTTAGTTTTTGACTGTCAATATATGTTTGTGCTATATATATTTTCATTCTAGTCAGACCTCTGAGCAAATGGGCGGATACATCTGTCTTCTGTGGAAGACTACACAAATATGAGTTATTACGATTTGTGTGGTAGCAGGTACATTTTTGTATTGGATCAATGCACAGTAATATTTTAGAAAAAAAAGGGGGGGAGCTGCATATATAAATTCACAGGTACATTTGTATGCAAGACTCCAATAGTGGAGGTAGACAGAAATAAATAATTGACATTAAATAGATGTCCTTTGGAAAAGATTAGATCAGAAAGTTGTAAAACTATTTACTAATTTTGGGCATGAATGCTTCAGAGGGGTTGCGATGCAATGTTTCGAATTTGAAAGTAGTGGGAGCTCTGATGTTACTTGTCAGATGGGACAAATGAACAAAAATAAATAAAAATACTAAAATTCACAGAATGTTATAAAAATACATCAGTAGCAAGTTGTTTTTTTTATACATTTTGTTGTTAAAAATATTTAATGGTAAATTTCGTCAAAAACATAGTGGATTTTCCCTGTTCAAATATATAGAATAGGATATTTTTATTTACCAATTAGAAGTTGTTTAAAAAAAAAGATTTATACCATCTGGTATTATCAATCAAATAATTTAGACAGGTATTTCCTGCTTTCGGACAACTCGTCCGTATGGACCAGTTGGTAAAAAAGTTGATGTTAAAACTTGCCCACTTATTATCAACCGTTGACTCTTTTTTCAGCATTTAAGATAAGACAATAATTTAGCGATTCAGGAGATGCAGGTTAACATTTTCCTAGTGGGAACCAAATGGGACCCTCAATTGGAAGAAATAAGAGGCCCAATCAACATCTCAGCTTTAGTAATCCATCATTATTCAAGTTTTTATTATGAACTTTTATTGGTTTCAAAGGTTAGAGAACTGCATTAGTGGTGTAATGCAGTCTTTGCCTTTATTTTTTTTCACCTACTTGCCCGAAAACAAAATTGAGAAAAATGTTCTATTTATTCAAGCAAATTCTTTCATAATTTTCACTTGTCCGAATCCAGTTGTACTTGTCCCGGGCTTCGGGCAAGTGGGTTAGCGCGAAGACTGGTAAATGGTTAGGATGCTTGCCTCTAATGCGGTAGATCATGGAGTCAAGCCTTGCTCTGGTTATATCAAAGACTATGAAATTGGTATTTGTTGTTTATCCACTAAGCATGCAGCATTAAGGAGTAAGAGCAAGACTGGTTGGCTCAGAATCAAAATAATGTGTCTGAGTGGTGGGATATGTCTACCAGCAGACTGTTGTTTCAGTAAGCAAGCAGATGGAGTGATTCACATTTGTACATGTTGGCATGTATGATGACTGGATGTACTTGCTGGGGTAGAGTCCCCAGTCAATAGTACTAGTTTCTATGGAAAATTACAGACTATAGTATTATATGTGATCATGAGATGTGTGTAAATTTTTATTATTATTTTTTTTATAAATATATGTATATTGTCTCATTCCAGAGAGAATCCAGATAAATTATTTGAAGTTTTCTTGGAGATTGCAAAACCTGAAAATGATGAGGGTAAGTTTTCACAATAATCATCAAACAGTATATATAATGCTTATTTTTCTTTTCAAAAATGGTTTTAACACTTAGGGATCCCCATCTTCGCTAGCCAAGGGTTATGATCCGCTCCTCTTCTCTCCACCCTTGGCAGATTGTCAGAATTTTGTAATTCCCACGTATTGCCCTCTAGTGGATTTATGAAGTTCAGCCCATTGCATTACATCATTATCAACCAATGAGAATGGTTGTACTATTACCTGTTCAAAGGGATGTAGCCTAAGATTTCAGTTAATTGAGCAAATATTTTAAAAGTTTCTGTAAATATCGTTCTTCTGTGTTTGGGGGGCAAAGATTCATGACAAAATCTACAGTTTTCTCCACATGTCGCCATTGTTTACATTTTCCTTTTTCTACATGTGATCGTTACGTGATCTTTTGTTAGACGCATTTTGATTGGACGCAGCCACCCACAGCTGCATCGAATAGAAAAATAAACCGTGAGGACCCGACATTCCGACTTAATCTGCCAAGGGTGGAGAGGAGTGGAGCGATCGTAACCCTTGGCTAGCTAAGATGAGGGATCCCGTTTATAGATGGATCCCCTGTGTATAGATGGACCCATTCTAGTGCCACCCATTAATCTAACATGGTTTATTGTTTGTATTCTTGTTCTCGTCATGAATATTAGCTTAAGGGGAGATAACTCTTTAAAATCAGTTGAACGTTTTGATAATATGATGTTTGTATGCAGATTTCAAGCATCTCGGTGATCAAAACCACAGCGAGAAAAGCTGCTACATTGTATGTGGCTAATGAATTTATAGCTCTGAGTCTGCTGGTTGGAATTTGTTGAAATTTTGATATTTATTACAGTGGATATATATTCAAACACACTGACAAAAAAATAAGAAAATAAAATGAGCAGATCAAATTTTACCTAAAGTGTATGGTACCACTTTAAATACTGCTCACTTGATGCAATACATGCATGAGTTACAAACTGAATGTTGTATCTGCATAGACATCAGGTCAATGAAAATATGAAATGCCATAGACTAGTGTGTTGACATCAGCATAGACTGACCCACTGGATGTAAAGATTTGCATAGACATTAGGTCCACCTCAAAATATGTCTGCAAAGAGCAATCAGTTTTCTACATAAATAGACTTTAATTACCGGTGTCTACTGCTTGATGTTAAACAACAAACAAGGAAATTGAAGTGAACATGTAGCTGTTCTGCTATTGTAAAGGTCAAAATCTGTATAAATCTGCATAGTGGTTTATAGAAAAATGCTGTATTTTCATTGGACACCCAGCCGGTTACATCAGGCTATGTACATACCTGGAGTCGTAGATAATATTATGTGTGCAAATGGTTAGAAATGTGGCTTTCCTGCCAATTCTAGCATAGATCCTATTACAGCTTCTGTCAAAAATCATTGACAAATTGTTTTAAATGAGGTTGTATTAAGTACATCATAACATGTATCTCTCACAATGGATCGGAGTGAAATTCACAACTTATGTGGAATAGACACCTGTTCTTGCACTAGCACCTGTTTATCCACACAAATATCATGACCATGCTAGATAATGTTGATCAGAACAACCATATCTGTAAGATTTATACCAAATGCAATAATCTTTGTCTTGATTTTCCAAAACCACTCACGTCTGCATGGTTTAAATTTAAGTGGCAGATGAAAGTAGTACTCCAGCATTTATCACATTGGACAAGCCCCATTAGATTTTCAAAGTTGATTATTCTACTAAGGAACAGATTTAGGATCATGACACACTCTGCTCACAACCCCTGTAGATCTTAACATTTTATTCTTATTTAAAAAAAATACCAAGTGTGTGATATTATGGAACTCACTTGGCTAAAGTCTTAAAGTCACTTAAGTGTGCTTAGGTAACTTACTGTTGTAGCATTTTTTGGCATCATACTCATGACTAATGACTGATTTTAGGATTGGAATGTTTTTAGGATATGAGATGTAGACATTATATTAAAGTCCCCCCATCCCCAGGGAACCACAGGGTATACAAATGTAGGTATAGGACCTAGTAATGCATCTTCTCTTATTATAAATGGATGTTATATTATCTTCCATAAAATAATATACTACTCGCAATTAACTTCTCCCCACTTCTCTTTGATGTCTTCCCCTGTGAGCTCTCTGAAGTAGAAGTGACTTCTCCCTCTAAGAAGTAGGAGCCATGTTAACTCACCATTAGGACTAAAGGAGATTGTGACTAAAGTTGAAAATTTGATTAATATATCCCTGCCCATGGAGTGATGTATTTGTTATAGCAATTATGTTATATAGGTTTTCAGTGACCTGCGATAAGTCGGTTGATTCCTCCACCGATTATACAAATCACCATGGCGGTCCATGGCGCTAAATATTGATGAAAGTAGTGTTAAACCCATCTTGTCTAGCCAAGGGTTACGTTCCGCCTCACGTCTTCTTCACCCTTGGCAAAACCGACAATATACAGTTGACTCTCGTTATCTCGAATAATTTTGAAGAGCTAACACCAGCATTGCATGTCCCGATTCTCGGAACGATTTAAAATTTATTCGATGTTTTTGTTGCTTTTTTTTTTCTCTGTTAAATTCTTTGAATCTTGTGGAACAACTGATAACTTCTAGATATCTTTTTTGTGTGCATGATTATGTTTTTCAGCTGTTGCGTTGTCATTAAACTTCACCCATCATGACGTATTTTTCTTTGTGCAATATTTACAATAAATTGTGTGTTTTTATGATTCAATAAAGTGTAAACAAATTTCCCCTTTTATTATATAACAACTGTTAATTAAGAGTATCATTTTTTTCAAATTGAGAAATTATAATCAAAATTAATTTCCGACAATAGATCAAACACTTTCGTTGTTTACTTTTCATAATCATTGATGTATGCCGACCCAAGCGCACTTATAATATTATGAATCGATAATTTTTTATTGTACACATCTAACTTGTGTCATAATACCAAGCCAATTACTAATTAATTTGACAGATTGTGAAATAAACATGTGAAATAGCCTGTCAAAGCCAATGACCGGATGTTTCACCGAGTAGCTAGTCGTTTCGTACCATATCCATTTCGTACCATGTGAAAATCCATTTCGTACCATGACCGTTTCGTACCATATGGGATTTCCCATGTAAAAATTTTTGTTACTTATTTGTTTTTTTCATTACCATTTCGTACCATATGGGATTTTCAGTGTAAAATCATTTGTATTTTTTGTTACTTATTTGTTTTTTCAGGACCATTTCGTACCATATGGGATTTTCAATGTAAAATTTGTTGTTACTTAATTTTTTTTATTTCATGACCATTTCGTGCCATATGGGATTTTCAGTGTAAAATAATTTGTATTTTTTGTTACTTAGGCCACTCCAAATTAATTTCTAGTTCTTCGGACAACCATGCGAAAATATGGTAGCGAGCGAGTGCAATTTTTTTTTTTTTTTTTTTT
>MJUT01048196.1:1008389-1018717 GCA_002080005.1 Gigantidas platifrons | reverse complement strand
TAAATAAAANAAAAAATTGAGCGAGCGATTAGAATTTTGTGGATACAAGTCTCATAGATTAGTGCATGTAGTTTTCTTTAATTGCAGGATCCTAAAGTTACATAGAAATGCAGGTATAATTGTCATGAATGAAGTCAATGTTTTTTAATAAACAGGAAAGGCTTACTTCATCTTGGCACTTGAGTGTACAGTATGATACAGGAAGCCCATAGTGTACTTAGATTATTTGATGCACTGTTGATATATTTTAGCAAATAAAACGCAGATATTCCAAGAACATATCTTTTATTTGTGAAAAAAACAAATGTAAAAAAGAAGTAACAACATATTTCCATCTTGGAATAATAAAAACTTGTATATACGGTAATAAAAAAAGTCATCCTGACTAGAAGTTGTATATATATATATATATATAAAGTCATTACAAACCAGTTGAAATCGTGTATTTGTTTATTTGCAAGTGAAGTTTTAATATGGTAATTGATCAATTAACATCTCTCTAACAAAGACTCATTTCCAAGTATATAAGAACTTCATGGTGTGTAATACTTGAATGTCCAGTGTTCTCCCCAGAAATTCAAAAGTTCAAATATGACTATGAAAAAATATTGAACTGTATTCTGGTAAATATGTTCTTAAAATTTCTGTTATAAATCGTCTGAGATAGTTACAGGGAGGAAAATATATCACTATGCTACAAAATATAGTACCATGGTAGCATTGGAGAACACTGAATTTCCACTTTTCAATGGTCAAATATTAATGCAATTTAAAGAGAAGACTCAATAATATTAGTGAAAAAAAATAAGCTGCTTTAATCAAAATTTGATATCCAAGTGATAATATCAGAAAGAAGTTGTTGTGGACCACTGAGCTTCTCATCAACTGTTTTTTTTTGGGGGGGGGGGTGAGCTGAAGCTCATTCTGTTCCACTAGCATAACAGCAAAGGCATTTGATTTATGTGGATCACAGGGTGACGTTTTGGGGATTGACTCTATGGAAGAAATATGGAATTGTATAAATTTGCATGTGCCGATTTTCATGTTTGGGGGACACTTCAATACTAGCGGATGCCTGCGTTTGCTATGTGATTTGGATTTTGACGATCTCATCGTAACTGTAGACCTGTAAAATCTCTTGACATTGGGGTCTGCTTTTTACTATTTCGGATAGTTCTATAAACGTCCATATCGTCTACTTCCAACGCTGTATTGTTAATTAGTTTCTTTGATTGTCTCTGAGACACGACGGAAATAACAAAAAGCTTGCCCATTTTGTATTTTGTGTTCCGCTACTAAAATTTTTTCACCGATATTTAATGTTTCTTTACGCTATTTAGGCACCTTTCTGTCAAATGTACAAGTGACTGAATTTTTTTATTCTAAATTTTGGATTGGACGAGGGCGGTTCCGCAACTGACGCGGGGAAAAATAAAAAGTATTTTTGTCTTGTCGACATCAAAATACACGCGGCGAATCCGACGAACGAGGTATTAATTTGGCGTGGCCTTATCTGTTTTTTTCAGGACCATTTCGTACCATATGGGATTTTCAATGTAAAATTTGTTGTTACTTAGTTTTTTTTTATTTCATTACCATTTCGTACCATATGGGATTATCAGTGTAAAATAATTTGTATTTTTTGTTATTTATTTGTTTTTTTTTTCATTACCATTTCGTACCATATGGGATTTTCAGTGTAAAATAATTTGTATTTTTTGTCAGGACCATTTCGTACCATATGGGTTTTTCAATGTAAAATTTTTTGCTACTTAATGTATTACACACGATGCTGCCACTGGAAACAAGATTCACCCTCTAAAGCCTGTTGTCGAGGTCGAACCTCCTGGTCACAAACTACCAAGGATATGGCATTTTGATTAATGAATCTTGTGACATAGCACCCCTTTTTATACATACTCACCTAATTTCTCAAACAAAGTATATTTTTCTACAGGTATTACAATTTCCTGCTGATAATGTGTCATGGTAATAAAAATGTGTACTTGGGTATTGCACTCCTATTATTTCAGTAGACGAAAAGGTGTGAAATAAGAAATAAATTGCCAGGGTGGGCAAAATGTATGGTTTCTGACAAATAATTTTTAAACTCTGGCATTTTAGGCACCTAATATAAATGACAAATACTTATTACAAATCGTTAAAAATAAAAATAATATTTAAAACTTTACTCTTTTCAAAATGTATACTATTTTAAAAAACAAAAGATTTCTGTAATTGCTATATGTATTTATTTATAATTGAATAATAAAAAAAAAACACAAAAACGTAAGAATGTGAAAAAAAACAAATATTAATCACGCAATTGCTAACTTTGAAATAAAACTTCTTTTTTTCTAATGCATGGTACGAAAATTGTACAGTCATTAATGTAAAAATTCCATATGGTACGAAACGGTAATATGGCTTGGTACGAAATGGTATTTTTGGGTACGAAATGGACATGGTACGAAACGACTATAATTCTTTCACCGGTGATCCGTATTTAATCCCAAGGTAATACGCATGTTTTGACAGGTAAATTCGACTTAACGAATGTAAATAATATGGCTTTCTACATCTCGGGACCAAAACTTTTATTCGAGACAACCGAAATCTCGACTCATCCGAATTCGACTCAACAGGAGTCGAATTACATATATTTATACACAACGAAGTTCAGGACTTTGATAAAAATACGACTCGACCGGAAATTTGAGTCAACCGAGTTCGAGACAATGAGAGTCAACTGTAACTGAAATATTGTTGAAAGTAGCGATAAATACCATAACCCTAACTTAAGTAACCCCTTTGGCGACCCCTAACGTATCTATTTTATTTTTATGTTTTTCCTATGTAACAAAACACATGTTTTTGTAACATAGCATGCATTGTGATTGGTCATAGCTATATCGCTGGATGTACACAATGTATCCAATTAAAATCCTAACTGTGTGACCACAAATCTGGCTAGCATGGGCTAGGGTTAAGAGGAGTGAAGCTGGGTGCGTGGTAACCCATGGCTGGCAAATCAAAGATGCGTTAAAACTTCATAACCCAACATATCTACTGTTCAATATTCTGTTTACAGGGAAATACAATATACATACATCAGGGGCGTAACAACAACGGTAGCAAAAAAGCACTGGCCTACACTTATTTAAAAAAAATAGCAACCCCCCCCTACAAAAATAAAAATTGCTTGCTTCATTTGCATTTGTGTATGTGCACTTGCTACCAAAGGTTCTATACTGTCAATGTAGGCTGGTAGCATGCTCTGAATGAAGTGTGGAAACACGATCGGGTTTCTCCGTTTGGGGTCTCGTCAATTAAATGCTTCTATAGTAGCTCGCTCTTTTTGGTGAAGTGACACTTACTGCAAAAAGTGTTTTTGCAACATAAATATTAGTCAAAGAAAACTTGACAGGTTTTTTAGGCTAAAGTCTGACACTCAACAGCCCACTCCTGATAAAGACAAGGGTGATCGTGACATAAATGTGTCAGAAGCAATCTCAGAAGGTCCTTCTAGTGTCACCAGTGCTAGTGCGATAAACAGGCATTACCTTGAGCAATTTGTCATACATACATAAATTAAACCTACTTGAAGCTGAGTGGACTGACGCTCACACATTTACATTTCCAAGCGGGTAACAGTCTAGTTACAGTAATGCATCTTCGCTAACCAAGGGTTACGATCCGCTCTACTTATCTTCAGAAGAGCGGATCATAACCCTTGGCTAGTGAAGATGCAATAATGCAACCCTCACTTCGATTTTTTGAAATATAAGTAACTGCTATATTTAGACGTATAATACATTTCTATATACAAGAAACCTCTCACCTAAAAAAATCAAATATAGACAGTAATTTGTAATTTGATTTGATCCCGGGGAACTTCATCAATTTAAAAAGCTTGCTAGACATTTCAATTGATTAAAGTATCAAATATGTAATTATAGATTAAAATGACCGCAAATAGTCTTTCAGGTCAATTTAGAGCTATTTGAAACACATTGACATGTTTTTTTTAAACATCGGGTCTCTGTTCATCTATTTTTACTACAGTATTTAAACAGTTTTTTTTTTCTAATCCTCCTCTTTATTGTTGAAAGATGATGTAAATATTGTTGATTGAATTGTCGTAATTTCCTAACAATAAAATCAGTTTCTTATCCATTTAAAATCCTAAAAATCGCTGAGCTCCAGGGGGCTTTGCCCCCCCCCCCACCGGGTACCTTCAGTGGTCCCCAGACGCCTTGTCGATCTTACCTACACATTAATTTATACTTTGTTACGCCTCTGTACATGTAGAATGATTCAGAAGCAGGAAGTTCTTATATTTTGTTAATAAAGATATAAAACATGTTTGATAACAATGTACAGGAACTGCTACGGTAATTTTTACTGTATTTCTAAGAAAAATATAGTGAAAATTTGGTTATACTTGATAACCTGGGTTGTTATTGTGACTTCACCAACATATTCGTTCGCCAACAGCAAATTCAAATAGTCACAAGAAATACTCGTAATTAAAATCAAGGAATCATTAAATTTTGTTGTAAAAATTAAATTATAATGTATATTTGTACGTGGATTATTAAGCTAAGTTGCCCCAAGCCAGGTTATATCATATAACCAGTTGAACAATTTCAAATATTCCTTAAATATATGTATTTTTAGAATTTGTATTTTTTTGTGTCTAAGTAAAAGAGATTAATTCTTTGATTTTTTTTCTGGTTATGTTTTTTAATATACTACATGTTGTGTATATTATATTCTTTTCCAGACATAATCATATATAATTTCTTATCTGGTTAAATTTGTGAATACTTCTGTTGACAAAAAGTGTATTAAGCAGACTATTTCGCCACCCTGTGCAATCCAACACTTTCCCTGGTTCCTAGGCGAGGCCGAAGTGGTCATGATCGTATGGTAGTTGGATTTACAACTACCTATGCAATCAGTGCTTGTTACCACTGATGTTATGAGTTCGAATCCCGATCAGGGCAGGCCCGGGTGGCTCAATGAGTTAGGTAGTTGGATAACCTAACAACTCATACAAGCCCATCACCAATACGGCGTGGGTTCGCGCCGGCTTTGTAAATTACAAAAAAGGGTGCACTCGACTCGCAGCCGCAAGTGATAAAGCTTACCAGTTGCTTTTCCATGGTCAGTGGTTCTCTCCGGGTACTCCGGCTTCTTCCACCATTAAAACTGGTCGCCATGATATACATAAAATGTATCTGAAATATTGTTGAAAGTGGCGTTAAACACCAAAAATTCAAATTCAAATTCCGATCAGGGCGAAGTGTACAACATTATATGATGAAGTTTGTCAGTGACTTGCAACAGATCAGTGGTTTTCTCCGGGTCCTCAAGTTTCCTCCACCAATAAAACTGACCGCCTCGATATAACTGAAATATTGTTTAAAGTGCAATTAAGTACCATAAAACAAAACCAAACCCTGATTCCTTGGTGTGTCGGATTAGACATAATCCACTGTACACCTTCCCAGATAATAAGTAGATGTAACTTAATGTAGAAAAATGCATGTACGCATAACAATAAATGGATTATTAGTATGGATTGTAAACAATTTATTTTTACCTAGCATTTATTTTTTTATCTAATATTGATGATTGATTTTCCCATTATAATTTTCAGATGAGATTTTTGTACAGAAATATCCCCCAGATTACAATGAAAAGGTAAGAGTTGTTTCCCATTTTATACTCTTCTTTTTACTAAGTTATTTCCCTTGCTTTCTTATCAGTTTATGACAAGAAGCAATTTAAAGAAAACCTGATGATTGTATACTAGTAGTTAAAATGTTAATTATGATCAATAAATTTGATGTTAAATGCATTATCATTCATGTGTAAATTTTCAATAGGTAATCTTGTAAAAACTTTTTGTCAGGTGAAAAAGCATTTAAAAAAAAATCCAATAAATTTAAATTATTTTCACTTGAATTCCAATAGTGTCTGTTATTAAGTGTAATTACTCATACATTAATGTTATATATTTGAACTATAATGTCATTTTGATTTGCAATTTCATGTAGCGAAACTTTACTTCCTTTGTTCGTTTAAATGCCGAAATATGCAAGATACATTTAAAGCATCATGAGGAAGTCAATTCTGTACTAGGAAGTTGTGAATATTTTGTAGGTCGTTTTGGACCAGTAAATTAGATATATTGCATGATAAATTAGTTTAAGCCTATTGTATTGGTATTTCTGACATACATGTATATAAATAAGTTAAAAGACTCCTATTTTAATAAACTGTGTGGTGATTTAATTGCTGAAAGACTTCATGTTAAATTCTGCAAATATGTATTAGAAGTCAATCGTCGTTCAACCAATATACAAAAAAATGTAGCAATAGCTGGTGAACTGGGCAGATATCCATTATTTTTAGAAGTAATTTTAAATATGATAAAATATTTTATTCATCTTTCTAATCCTATTTGTACTGGTCTTGTTGCTGAAGCTTTTGAAGCATCCAGAAAATAAAAGATCCTGGTATAGAAATATTACTGAAGTTATATATTATTTTGGTATGGATAAATGTAAAATATTTAACCTTAAATCCACTCTAAAAAAATATATATTCCAGTGTCTTTGTATGAATTACAAAAATACCTGGCAGAATGAGCTTTTTAATGATAAGAGACATAATTCATATGGTAATAAACTTAGAACATATAGATTATTTAAAGATCAGCTTGTTTTTCTGAATTGGGGAACATATAACCAGAGAAAAATTTTAACTATATTTCGTATTAGCTCACATAAACTTGAGATTGAAAAAGGAAGATATATGAATATTCCAGCTGAACAAAGAATATGTAGATTGTGCAAGCTAGATGTGGAAAATGATATCTACTTTCTTTTGGAGTGTCCCTCACTAACCAACACTAGCCGCTAGGAGGGAGATTCTGGATCAAATTGAATCTTGCTTTTCTAACCTAAAATTTTTGAACATTGAAAGTAAATTTGTCTGGCTTCTTTCAGCAGATGATCACTATATTTATAATCAGTTATATGCTTTATAAACAAAATTATATAATAAGAGAAATGATATTTTAAGCTGTAATACCCACTAATTAAGGATAATGATACTTAGTAAATTATGAAATAACATTTTTTTTTTTTTTATGCATCATGCTAATTAGAAATTAGAAATGAATATACAGAATAATTTTCTAAGTGCACTAAACAATAATGAAATATATATACAGATAATGTCTTTGCCGAATCATTTGCGGTTTGTTGCTCCATTTATTAAAAAGTCTTTAATACTGAGGAAAGTGGACTCTATAACTGTATGATTTTACAAATTTAATTTGTCTGTATAAGACTGTCTCGTTATTCTTTTAATTTGTACTTAATTAATGATTGTCCTTTGTCTGCTTTGTATATATGTTTTTGTATAATTGTATGCCATCAACCCCTTCGGGTAAAATTGTGCATTTCAAATAAATAAATAAACTAATTGTTATAGTACTACTAGAACTCTGCCTTAATTAAATTGTGGATTGAATTTTTTTTTCTCTCTCACTTTTCTTCTTTTTCTCTTTTCTTTTTTCTTCTTTTTTTCCTTTTTCCTCTTTTTCTCTTTTCTTCTTTTTCTTTTTTTTCAGAGAAAAAGAGAAAAAAAATATAATTGTGGAATGAATGGGTCTCTGTGCTTGGTAAAACTAAAGTACAACCATTACAACTATTTTTCTAACTAAATGTGATTTTAATTTAATTTTGTTTGTATTGTCCTATCCAATGAAAAAAATTATTATATCAATCAATTGTATACTGTGATTTTATTGATTATACTGCTCAATGTGGGCGTCTTGATTGACAATAAATCATTTGTTTGTTTGTTTGTTGTTTATATAAACCCAGGGATGATTTTTTTCAGTTATTTAACTGATTTCAGCTATTTCCTCTTATAATTATTTTCCGAAAGTTATTGGACACAGTCAGAACAGGTAAAAAATGACCATTTTAAAAAGGGGTGTAAATGATTTTACCGTTAAATATTTTTCATCAATTTCAGTTATTTTATTTTCTAACCAGGGTCATCCCTGTAAATCGAACAACAGCAAATGCACAATAGGATTCACCAACAGCTGAGTAATGAATTACGTTTACATCTATAAGCTGATGAGATACCAAAATAAATGACCATTGATTGAGACTACAGTAGTGCCCTACTTATAAGGCCCATCTTGCCAAAGGCCACACCTCAAGAGAGGCAACTCCAATATAAAACAACTTTTTCGTTGAAGTATATATGGTGACCATGTAAGAAGGGTCTTCTGTATATATAACAAATGTATACATGTGTACATTAAGGCTGTCACGGTTAGCAAAATCACTATCCGTTTAACCGACCTTCATTAACCGAACCGATCCCGTTTAAACGGTAATTGAAAAGCCTCATGTGAAGCATGCAGCTATTGTGATTGTGAAAGAACGGTTTTACTGAAAAGTCTGTGTTTTTGGCTTTTTTGTGGAAGATCTCGACCTTTAAGACTTAAAATCACACCCATGAAATGACAAGAACAATTTTGGTATGCTACACTTGTCTTTATACATGTGTACATGTATGGAAGCAATATTTTGTGTCCGATGTAAACTCCGACATTATTGAACTAACTTCCATTGACATGTAAAATGTGATAAGATCTACGAGTTACAGTGATGGGTTTGTCAGGAATATGAAATAATAAAAGGCCGTTGGCCACTGGTCCCCCGACGCCAAGGTTATATCGTAAGATTAAATTTTGAAACTACTGTAAATATTTATTTTCCAAGTTGTGTATTGGGATACACTGTTCATCTGATGACTGGGTTGCACAAACCTCAATTAAATTTAAGTGTCAATTAAAGCTTAATTGACACTTAAATTTACTTGAAAGGTACATGAAATTAATTTACACTTAATGTTTGTTTTATGAAAAGACCAGTCAGTTGAAAAGTTGTTTTAATTCAATTCATTTTAACTTGTTATTCGTAAATAACTTATTATTTAAAAAAAAACACCTTTATTAACATTAATATACCCAATTAAAAATATGAATATTTGGAATTTCCTGTGACGTCACGCAGTCATATCATATTAGTTGAATAAATAACATGTATCTGACTCTTTTCAACATCGTGCCCGTTTGGTTATGTTTTAATATCAGTCAACTGCAATACAATGTTTATAATTGTATATCATTCTAATTTTGTTCTTAATATTCCATCCCATGTTACTTTTTCATAAAACAAAGTTTATTTGTACGGTGAAAAAGGGGGGGGGGAGTGTTCTACATATAATTTCATGTTTTACGTGATTGGCCGTAGGTTAAATAACTGTCAGTTTTAAGTCGTTTTATGCTTACACATGTTTTTTTTTTCATTTTTGTCCCCAATGCTGTCGTACTTTCCTGTGTTTTTCGTGGTCACTGGTCGATGTGTTGACAAGGATAGTCCTGACCGGTAATTACAAAAAAAAAATTCTTCTCACATTTTCCCTATCATTAGTGCAATAAAATGCTTGACATGAAGTCATAATGATATTGTAAATATCAAAAGATAAATATACGATGTTATTTTACGATTTACACAATTTTTAATGATAAAATTGCAACTGATATAATGCTGATATATACCGACTTTTACTACGTCACGGGCAGGATAAATCCGAGAATAGATTATGACTTTTGTCTTCTCCACATTGAAGAGTTTTGAAAAATGGTGATCCCCATTATTTGGTGCTACAGGCAACTTCAATCATCAAATTCTACCTTACGGTATACTATTTTTAACATTCATTAACACAAATGTCTTTTATTTACTGTCATTTAAATTTTCACGCTAACTTGTTAAGACCATGGCCTTTTCCTTTAAACATTTGATTGGGTAATGAATAAAAGGGACCATCTCAATGTTGTTTTAATCTCAGATTGTTATTGATTTTTTGTTTTACCGATGTTACTGTACTTTCACTTGATCGTATTTTACGCTTGATCTCGTATACACGTATACATTACGGTTAACCGTTTACTAATTCTTTAAACGGATAGTATTTGAAATTTAACCGCCGACGGTTACACGGATAACCGTGACAGCCTTAGTGTACATCTAAGTTTACAAGATACCAAGGACGTTAATAAGATATACGTCCTTGAAGATACCAAAATATATTGCCATAGATTTAGACAATGGTAGTCCCCCTCTTAAATTACTCGTCTCATCAAAGGCCATTTAGATACCAAAATAGGTTACCATACATTGTAGATTGAGACTACAGTAGTTCCCTTCTGATAATGGCACTTT
>MJUT01048196.1:983197-1008026 GCA_002080005.1 Gigantidas platifrons | reverse complement strand
TTTTTTGTTTTACCGATGTTACTGTACTTTTACTTGATCGTATTTTATGCTTGATCTCGTATACACGTATACATTACGGTTAACCGTTTACTAATTCTTTAAACGGATAGTATTTGAAATCTAACCGCCGACGGTTACACGGATAACCGTGACAGCCTTAGTGTACATCTAAGATTACAAGATACCAAAGACGTTAATAAGATATACGTCCTTGAAGATACCAAAATAAATTGCCATAGATTTAGACAATGGTAGTCCCCCTCTTAAATTGCTCGTCTCATCAAAGGCCATTTAGATACCAAAATAGGTTACCATACATTGTAGATTGAGACTACAGTAGTTCCCTTCTGATAATGGCCCTTTCATCAAAGGCCTACTCTCTTATCAGGTCAAATTTCAGAATTATTGATATAGTAAAACACTACTAAAGTGCCCCCCCCTTCCCCTCAAGGGAGACCATCTCTTAAAGTAGGGCCACTTTTTCACAACAGAATGAATATCGCTGAATCTATAGGAGATGTGATTACTGTATAAAATGTATGTGTACTGTACATCTAAGTCAACAAGATGCCAATAAATTACTGCATGTATATTGAAACTAATCTTCAATCAAAGTTGACCTTTATCTAGACAGTCTTTAAAAAGATGGAGTGTGGTGGGCAAATTCAATAATTGTGTACAGTTATACAAGGAGACACTCGTTACTAAAGCAATGACGATCTCTCCATATTTACCTAGGCCATCTTAAGAAAAAAAGAGGGAGTGGAGTTGTGGTCTAATTCAGTATTTGTACACAGTAAAAAGTCAGTTATTCAAGGTAACACTTGTTACTAAAGCAGTGACGATATCTCCATATTTACCTAGGCCGTCTTAAAAAAAAAGAGGTGGTCAAATTCAGTAAAAAGTCAGTTATACAAGGAAAGTCTTATTACTAGAGCAGTGACGATATCTCCATATTTACCAATAAAAATAAAATTGTATAGACTGGTGTAATACTATATTAAAGGAAGTCATTTTAAGTGAATACATGTTTTATACAAGTAGTTATCTTTACACTGTTGATCTTATATCATATTAAGTTTCTTACAAGTATGTTTCCTGTCAGAATAATTTTGTGGTCATGAGGTGCATGATTTCAACATTTTTAGCTCACCTAACCCAAAGGGTCATGTGAGCTATTGCCATCACTTGGCGTCCGTCCATCATCGTCCGCCCGTCGTCCGTCCGTCATCCGTCCGTCCGTCGTCCGTCCGTAAACATTTTAATCTTCTTCTAGAGAAGTACTGAAGCAAATGGGACCAAACGTGGCAGGAATGTTCATTTGCATGGTCTAACCGAGTATTGTTACTTTCGTTACGGTCGGTTATCCAACATGGCTGCCAGGGGCTATAAAAACCTCTGATTGGCTGAAATATTTAATGATCTTCTTCTCCGATACTACATGGAGGATGGAATTGAAAATTGTCATGACTGATCATTGCAAGCTGCTAACCAAGTGTTGTTACTTTTTGGACCGATTGAAAATCCAAGATGGCCACCAGCGGGGGACATAATTTTGACATAGCGACCCTACGGGAAATATGTAAAACAAACTTCTTCTCAAGAACTACTGGATGGATTGGAACCACACTTGGCAG
The DNA here is from genome assembly GCA_002080005.1 of Gigantidas platifrons. Lineage (NCBI taxonomy): Eukaryota > Metazoa > Mollusca > Bivalvia > Mytilida > Modiolidae > Gigantidas > Gigantidas platifrons. The sequence goes on along the minus strand of MJUT01048196.1, from coordinate 1,006,389 downwards.
AAATGTTCCTGACAAGGTTCTGATCAATTGTTGTTACTTTTTGTTCCAATTGGTTATCCAATATGGCTGCCAGGGGCCATAATAGCCTCTGATTGGCTGAAATTTCAAAGATCTTCTTCTCCAATACTACATGGAGGATGGAATTGAAAATTGTCATGAAAGATCATTGCAAGCTGCTAACCAAGTGTTGTTACTTTTTGAACCGATTGAAAATCCACGATGGCCACCAGCGGGGCTGATGTTACTAAAAATAGAAATTTCTTCAATTGTCCATTGCTGCTTTAGTATAAACCAAATTGAGCTCAAATTTTAACTGCAGCTACATGGCAAGGAGTAGTTTAACATATATTCTGGTTTTTTCTGTGAAATTTTTCTTTCAGTCGATTTATACCGATTATGCAAATTAGGCATATTTTGATAAAAGATCACATTTAAATCTTCTCTGAAACCGCTGAACCAAATTAAAGCAAATTTGGTGGGGATGGTCCTTGGGTGGTCCCCTTTCAATATGTGTCCGACAGCCCCACCCTCCATTCAAAATGGCTGCTGTTACTAAAAATAGATATTTCTTTAGTTGTCAATTTCTGCTTTTTACAAATCAAAATGAACTCAAATTTTATCTGCAGCTACATGGCAATGAGTAGTTTAACATATAATCTAGGTTTTTCTGTGAGATTTTTTCAGCCAGTTTATTCCGTTTAGGAGTATTATGAGATAAAAATCACAGCAAAATCTTTTGCTCAGAAATTTGAGTTGAAATGATCTTTGGGTGACCCACTTTCAAAATTATGTGTAACACCCCCCATTTCTATCAACTTTAGATGTCAAATTGAAAACCAGGTGAGCGATTACAGGCTCCTGGGAGCCTCTAGTTTTAAGTATTTTCAATTTTGTTCAGTGTTCTTGTAGACAATAGAAGTCTAAAGATTGCTTGCATAATCAGGGCATTCCACTCATTTTCAAGTAGGAGGTGATAATTTTAAAGTAGAGAGGGGGATCCTGCAAAACCAGTATGCAAAACAAAGCCATATTTTACTTTAATTTTTGACAACGAAGTAGCCGGGGGGAAATGCGGTTAAGATGGCAATTAGCCCAGTGCCAGGCTGCTGTGGAATGTCCTGGTAATCATGGCCTTGATTGAATGGTACAGTACTAAGTAGTCCCCCTCTTATATAAGGCCACTCCTACCAAATTCCAGATGAGATAGTAAAATACTAAAGTTTCCCCTCAAGAAAGGCTACCCCTCTTGTAAGACCGCTTTTTCATTGTAGAAGGGGTGGGCTTATAAGAGTGGACAATCGTTTACTTTTACGGTTTATTTATTTATTTTTTCTTTTGTTGGAAGCGTTCTTGTAAGGTAAGAATTATTATGATAGCAGAATTTGTTAACAATTGTGTTTCATTATTATATTAATGTGAATTTCTTATTTTAACAGTCAATTTTAAATAATTGTGTTTATTATGATATTAATATGAATTTCTTATTTTAACAGACAGTTTTAAAATCTGTACCAAAATTTGCATTTCCATGTGACAGTGAAAGGTATACGTAAGTTTACAATATATGGCCGCCAGGGACTGATGGCTTTTATAACATCTTTGCTCTTACTTTGCTATGATCACATTTTCTCTTCATCCAATCAAATTTATTTTATATTTTGGTTTGTAGTTCCAACGTTTATTATTTGTTACACAATTTTGATAAATGCATGTACAGTGAAACGAACTGTGCTTAGTACCTGTGTTTCTATAAAAAAACAGTTTGCTCTTATTTATTTTTACCTAGGTTATGAGGGTTTATTTTTACCTAGGTTATGAGGGTTTATTTTTACCCAGGTTATGAGGGTTTATTTTTACCTAGGTTATGAGGGTTTATTTTTACCCATGTTATGAGGGTTTATTTTTACCTAGGTTATGGTGGTTTATTTTTACCTAAAAATGAGGGTTTATTTTTACCTAGGTTATGAGGGTTTATTTTTACCTAGGTTATGGTGGTTTATTTTTACCTAAAAATGAGGGTTTATTTTTACCTAAAAATGAGGGTTTATTTTTACCTAGGTTATGAGGGTTTATTTTTGCATAGGTTATGAGGGGCGAGGATTTGACTTTTAACAGTGCTTGTCAAAAATGGTAATAGTAGGGTCTGCGGAAACACAGGGTTTTTTTTGGCCTGATTGGTTATTCATGTTGAAATAATGTGATCAGCTTAGGCCATCATTAAAAAAATAACTTGTTTGTTGTAACCCGACTAGCAATGTTTGAAGTTGGTGGGTAGAAAGGTAAAAAAAATTCGATTAAAAATTGACAACAAAATTGCTTTACCTTAATGCTGGAGGTCTTTTAAGACTTACTGAAAAGGTTTTAAAAATCTTGATAAAGATATTGAGGTAAAGAAGTTTTGATTGGTTGATAAATATAGAATAATGTTAGTTATGATGGTTGAGAAAGACGAATGGTAGCATCACAGCGAGTCTGATAGGATGGATGAACTGTGATATTACTGATAGTGTACGTCGTGACCTTCAAAACTGACGCTATTGTTTTTATCGGTAACATCATGATGTGTTTGACATCACACATACAAAATGTACCGATAATTTTCAGTTTCAGTCTGTTGATATTTGAAAATATCTGTTTGTGAGATCAAAGTAAAAATTAATAAATTACCTATAATTGATGAAGGTTACAACAAACTAAGATATTTTTAATGATGACCTTACATATATTGTACATACATCTGGTGGATCTATATGATCTACATCTGCTAATAACAGCTGTATACATTAAAGCCAGAGACATAGCATGACAAATCAATGTGATAGCTAGACATATCACTCTTGTCTTCTTGGTGAATGGATATATATTTTTTTCCTGTTTAATGTATCTTCAAAATTTCTTTTGTATTTTAAATGTTGCTCGTTTTCACCCAAAATGGATTAGAAAATAAGTAGATAGATTAGACAGACCAAAATATATATCAGTATCACTTAAAAGAGTGATACATGTACATTGTACGTATATCACAGTGATTTATCACACAATGTATGAGATAGTGTTGTATACAAAATATGCACTCTTTATGATTTTAATGAATTCATGCATTTTGGATTTTTGTTTTTTATTTAAAAAAAAATTCTGGAACAGTAGCTATAGGTAGTGTTTTATTTATCTATTTAAATTTTCCAATCAACATCTTTTTAATAAGAATCAAGAAATTTAGAAAAATTAAATACCTCATAACTTCATTAAATTGGCTGAAGTCATATCTTCAATGGCTCAAAATAAAAATAAAACATTTGTGATGTGACTTAGAAAAAAAGATAATAATAAAAAAAAGGATAAAGAATGTAAAAAGATAAAGAATAAAAAAAACAATAAAGAATAAATATTAAAAAAAAAAAAAAGTGCATATCCATGGTTGAATATTGAGTGTGTAAAATTCTTCTAAATAACAATTCTGTGAATTCTATGACGACAATTAACAATTCTGTTTCTTAGCATCATTCTATTTTTCTATTTTAATCTTGTGTGGCACAAGTGTGTATAATAGATTAATTTTCTTTGTCACTTCACTTACATTGTAGTAATATTTATACCATATCATATCTGTGTGTATTATTTCATAGAACAACTGTTGCTTACATTCTGTTATATAAAACATAAAAAATATCAAAGGAAAAGAATGCATTCATGTTGCAACTTCTTTTATTGAACCTTGCCTGTTGCTACTTTGGAATATTTACATCAAATAATTAATTATATATATATATATAAGCTGGAAGACTCACAAAGTAAGGGAAGTAACTCCAGACTCATAAATTAAGGGAAATAACTCTTCAATAAAACCAAATGTCATTTTCCAAATATTTTTACTAGGTTCATCCTCTAGTAATAAACAACTTTCTGGGTGAATGAAGTAAAAGTTTCTTTATTATTTATGATTTTAGAATAGAAAACAATAAAGCATTATATTGATGTTATTACTTTGCAATACAATGTCAATGGGAACTTTACAGTTTTTTTTTATATAGAAAAATGACGAAATTTTCATTATATTTTATTAAATCTTTTAATATGTCTTTTTCACTTCTCTCCTTAACAGATTTTCTTCTTTATTTCTTACAAATCAATCATTTAATACATACATAATACATATATATAGATAGATAGTAATGTGCTTCATAAAAGTCGTTTTCTTGGAAAACTCAATGGAAGAACATGGTCCGTTCATTGTAATTGTTAGCTACATGCAAACCGATTACTTGAATATGCCACTAATTATTGATAGAAATAGTAGGTTACTGTGACTTTGACACAAAATGGTTTGTTTGTAATTACTGTGAAATTAAAAAAAAATTGTTTTTCTTCAGTCGGTTCTTTTTAAAAAAAAAAACCCACAAAAAACATAATTATTAGTGTACATTAAGAGAATTTTGATATTTAGTCAGTATAACAGAGCAGAAATAATGACACACTGTTTAATTTTATGTTTTTTTACAATGCAGATATTTGACTTGTTTTCTATTTTGATTACAGAACAAAAGTTGACCATTTTACCTTTGTATTAACTGACCTTGAGAGCAAGTACAAATATGGGTATTGTCGCCATGCTCAAGGTGTACAGACATGTCTGTGTATTGTTAGGTATGTATCTTGAGAGCAAGTACAAATATGGGTATTGTCGCCATGCTCAAGGTGTACAGACATGTCTGATTCTGTGTATTATTAGGTATGTATCTTGAGAGCAAGTACAAATATGGGTATTGTCGCCATGGTCAAGGTGTACAGACATGTCTGTGTATTATTAGGTATGTATCTTGAGAGCAAGTACAAATATGGGTATTGTCGCCATGCTCAAGGTGTACAGACATGTCTGTGTATTATTAGGTATGTATCTTGTAATATTCCCATTGTGTACAGACTTATGTTTTTAGGAGTCACCATGTTGTAGTTGTGATTGTATGGTAGTTGGATTTACAATTACCTATGCAGTCAGTGCCTGTCATCACTAATATTGTGAGTTATAATCCCACTCAAGTGAGGTGTAATCGATACAACATTATGTGATAAAGTAACTGAAATATCGGTGAAAGTGGTATTAAGCGCTATACAGACCTGATTTTCGTCCGCTTTTTTTATTCCGGATTTTACCGTTACGATTCCTTTTTTATAGTATATTCAATACTTCCGATTGCGGATTTCCGCTTTTTTGTTGTCCTCGTAAAATCAGGTCTGGCTATAACAATAACCATATTTTTTTCTAGTTGTGTCTCATGGTTCAACAATCTATACCATTGATTTAACAAATAGTTCTGAGCACTTAAGATAAATATCAGTTATAATGACTTTGTTTATATTTTCAGTTGTCTGCCTTGGTTTGACGTTTTTTACACCATCCTTAACAAGTTGGCCGAGATGATGAATACTAGTGATAATGAAAACAACGTTACTAAGCTATTACGGACAACATACTCCAACGGTGTCCCTACCCCAGGGGTACCAGTACAGATCATAGTTGGACAAGACGTAAGTGGATAGAGGGGCCGGGCCGTCCAGGGTTCGACATTAACTTTTTGACCAACTTGTCCATTCGGGCAAGTGCCATATTGATTTTACTTGCCCGAAACTGTAAACTACTAGCCCGAATTCTTAAGTGCCATATATGCATGTAGTGCAGAACTATGCAATCTACAATGACCGTTCATAGAGTAGAATAACCCCTCATATTAATTATTTACACCTTATGATGTGGGCATAGTTTTAGTGCATCATTTGGCTATATTTGTTAGAAAATTTAAGTATAAATGTTCCTTAGGCCAAATAAGATTGATTGTTGGTTTCCCCTAACATAGGGAAATTTTTAAGGGCTGGCAGGCAGGGTTATTTTGTTTTTTTTTAACCCAAGAGATATTGTAAATCAGAGTTTTGCTACCTTTCCCATGAAGGTCAGAAAATATATTATGAAGTTTAAACATTTTGCATCACTTTTGTTTTGTGTGATAAATGCGAACATTTCTGTAAATGAACGGCCAGAATGGTTCCACTGGGCACATCGCCGGTGGCCATTTTATACACACTATACGTCACGTACACGTTTTAGATCATGGCCATTTTACCGATATCTTAAGTGCTTTGACGATCTATATCAATGACCTTGACAGGTGGTTTTTCGATGGTTTTCTCCAGGTACTCATGTTTCCTGCACCATTAAAACTGATCACGATATAATTGAAATATTGTTGAAAGTGGCGTTAAACACCATAGCGACCACTACCTTAGAGATTGACAGTTTTATAATATAGTCCACTCATTAATTTGAATATCCGCATCAGTGGCGTAATAGTTAGAAGGCTCACCTCAAATGAAGTAGATCATGGGTTTGAGCCAAAAACATGAAATTGTTATTTGCCGCTTCTCCACCTAGCACAGCATTGAGGAGAAATAGGGAAGACTGGTTGGCTCAGAATCAGAATAATGTGTTAGAGCATAGCGACATGTCTACCTGGGGACTGTTGTTTCAGTGAGCTAGCTTTATGAAAATCTAACTAACTGTGTTGGTCTAGTACAAAGGGGACATCATCATCATCTCATCCAAATGTAACTTGGTCTCGCTATGATATGGTTGAACAATTACTAACTAGTTAGTAAACACCAATCACTCACCCTGCTTCATTTCTTATTGAAATTATTTTATTTCAGATGTTGAACTTCACAGCTCCTGACACAACTAAATTACCAAGTATTCCTGCAAATGTAAGTCATTTTAATTACGTAGCATAAATACGAATGGCTAAAAGTTAATCACATGACATGGGTTAAAGTGAGAGGTGGTTGTTGATCATTTTGTTTATATTTGTGGAATTGATGACCTTCGATCTTTAAACTTTATTTTCATAATGTATGCACTTCCTATAATAACGACCTAATGAAACTTACAAAAATAAAATGTGTACTTTTTCTTTATTTTCAGAGAAATTTAACAGAATATTATAGTGCAGTAGATACAGAGAATATGATGAAATTATTTGCAAGGTTTGTACATATAAAAATGATTTACTGCAATCTGATTGGCTGATCTGCCTGGAGAAAAAATTGGTTATACTTGATAACCTGGGTTGGTATTGGGACGTCACCAACATATTCATTCGCCAAAGACATGTTCAAATATTCCCATGAAATAATCGTAATTAAAATCGAGGAATCATTAAATTTTGTTGTAAAAATTAAATTATAAGGAATATTTGAATTTTGTGAACAGGTTATAATTATATAACCTGGTTTGGAACAGTTTACGCTTTTCATAAACCGCTTCACGGTTATCATATAACCTGTTTAAAAATTAAAAATATTCCTTAAATAAATGAATATTTACAGTAAATCATTGTTGTGTCGAAGTTAAAGTGAACGATGTGAGTTTATGCTATATACTCCTGTTTCTGACTACAGTTGAACATTATCATATTAAAGCCATAGGGATCAGTGATTTATCTTTAAAATAAAATAGTATATATAAGTTTTTTATGATAAATTAAGCTGAAATCTATGCCCAGCAAACCTGAACTATCTGTGCAATCAGTGACTATGACCAATAACGTTGTGAGTGCGAATCCCGTGCATGGCGAGGTGTACTCGATACAACATCATGTGATAAAGTTTGTCAGTGACTTGTGACAGGTCGGTGGTTTTCTCCCTGTACTCTGGTTTCCTCCACCAATAAAACTGACCATCACGATATAGCTGAAATATTGTTGAAAGTGGCGCTAAGCACCATAATTAAACCATAAACCTAAATGAGAAGTGTATTTAGCCACCACAGTGGAATGACCCATAAATCAATAATATATCTTTGCAGCATGTTACGTGAGAGACGTATTATAATAACTTCTAAGAAACTCAGTCGTTTGACGTCCTGTGTCCACGCTTCTACATCTTTATTATATCCCATGCATTGGTAAGTACAATATACACATTTAAAGAAACCTAAATGTTTTGAAAGACTTTTCCAAAAAGGACTCAGCTTTAAGGCCTTGTCTGAGACGCTCCTATCTGGAATTTCAAAATAGTTCTAGAAAGATTGAGGTGAAATATTAATTAGAGGGAAAGGTACATAGAGAATAACAGCAGTTTGAAGGTGTAGACCAGCCTTCTTGGCTAGAGTGATAGGAAGAAGTGTGATACTAGTGAGAATGCAGGCATCGACATTTACACTAGTCCGATCGCCCGAGGCGAGTTAAAATAGTCGGGGATGACCAAATTGATACAAAGCGGTAATCCGTCGGACTAGTGAATTATTAGAACCAATAACGGGGAAAATGGGGATTCTTTCAACCTTTACAGTCTCGCAACACGATCGTAACTTGTATCCCGAAAAGGCGAACTAGTATGATATAAAAAAAAATGGTGTTGTTGGTTTATTTAATTCTATTTTAAGATCTCCGTTGTGATTGGTCGACCAACATTGTTTGGTAGTAAGCTCTATACTGTAAATAGCAACGCATTATAACATTCCTTTCTGAAAACAATTTTAGGTAATTCTGGGTTTAAATTCTATTTGTTAATGAAAATCGTTTACGAAGCAAACCTATAACTAATCGATGGTTGATCCATTACATTTTGATAGTAAATGAAATAATTTTCACCATCTTTGTCAATTCGGGGACGTTTTATTCTTGATGGTCTTTAGTTTTAATTAAAAAAAAATGTGATGAGGGTCTGCACTTGCGGAAACATTTTGACGCAGCTATGGAGATATCTCTGACAAATTATAAAGGGCCACCTTCTAAAAAGTGTAAAACGGATGAAGAGGTGCGCCAACGGAAACAAGAATTTGATAGATCCGTTCGTATATGAGAATTTCATCCTCACTGGCTTAAAATGTTTGAATATCACGTAACAAATGGTGTTGGCAAAATGTACTGCAAAATATGTAGAAAATATGAACGTTTGTGTTGTCTGTTCTTCTTCCATGTACGGTTTCTGATTGCCCCTTTGGTATCTTCAGTCTCTTCTTGGAACTTTTATTACTGGATGCAGAACATTCAAGATTGAAAGTATTCGATCTCCTAATATGTGAAATGGCCACACAAAAAATACTTTGAATTATGAAGCAACACAATGCAAACCAGGGCAAAGTCGCGCAGAAAAAGCTCTTTTCAGTATGAATAAAGCAGCAGTCTCTCAGCTTGGTACACTTTTTAGAAATGCTCATGCCTTGGCCAAAACAATTACAACGACTACAACAGTGAATAATCACTCAGACAATTTGATTTGATCATGCTGTAGTTTGAATAAATGTGTTCTGAAATCAATTACATTTCATTTTTCCAGTCATTAAAAGCTTTAACTATAAATGTTGGTACACTTTCCAGTTTAGTGGCCTGTTCAACTCAGGATAAAAAACTTGATAGCTGTATAAAATATCACTTTGCTTGAAATCAAACACAGTACCCAGTTAGTTAGTTAATTTTATTGTTAAAACAACTGCAAGTAATAAAAAATTTCTGCTTTGCTTATTAAACTTTTAGGAACTACTAAATTTTTCTGGGGGCAACTAAAACTTTGGCATTCACTAGTCCCTGGACTACCTCTTGAAAATTTTAGATGTCAATCCCTGAGAATGTATGTCAAGAATTTCAAAACTGACGGGGGACCCGGGTGGCTCAATGAGTTAGGATGATGGATCTAACAGCTCATACAAGCCTATCACCAATACGGCGTGGGTTTGCGCCCGGATTTGTAAATTACAAAAAGGGTGCAGTCGACTCGCAGCCGCAAGTGATAAAGTTTACCAGTTGCTTGCCCAGGGTTGGTGTTTCTCCCGGGTACTCCGGCTTCCTCCACCACTAAAACTGGTCACCATGATAAAGCTGAAATACTGCTGAAAGTGGCATTAAACACCAAAAATCAAACCAAAATCAAAACTGACGTTATTATTTTTATCGGTAGCGTCATAATGTGTTTGACATCACTGATAATTTCAGCATCACAGTCAGTTCATTAGTACTGACAATATGACTTGGTGAGATCAAAAGAAAAATGTACAAATTACAGATAATAAGTCATTAAAGATGTTTTTTTTTAAAACGAGATGACGTTTCTCAGTCATCTCTCATCAAAGGGCAAAGCCCCCTGAGATGAGAGATGACTGAAAAACGTCCACTAGTTTTAAAAAACATCTTTAATTATTTTATAGTTATTATGGTATGTTTATCAAGGATTTGGTAATTTGACGTCATTATAACATCATATTAGAAAACAGCAATATTACTATGTGCGTCCTTGACAACGCTTAAGATTAGCGATAATTGGAATCATCTCAGCGCTTACGTGATATGAAATTTATCAGTTTGAAACATCAAAGGGAAAATAAACAAAATAGCGATAAAACCAAATTATAGTCCAGATAGACCAACTAGCACTTGTGAAATATAAAATATCAATTAGAGGGGACAGTTCAACGAATCACCATCAGAATAAAAAAAAAGGTAGATTAAGATGGCTGCCGTTGATTTTCAGCTCTGCAGTTATTGCCTTTTTAAGCTGGATTTTGATGGAAAATAGAAATAAAATAAACCAGTGATATTTGTTTTTACATGTACACCTCGCTAGGGTCGCAAATATTGTGCTTACCCCCCGTCGCTGATACACATCCGCATGCAAAATAATAGGATTAAGTTTAATATATGTTATATTTGTGTTTACAGGCAACATTTATTTATACCTATCTTACCGCCACACTTGTTAGACTACGTGGCGGCACCCATGCCATATGTTATAGGTATCCATTCATCAACTTTAGAGGTAAGTAAACAGGTATCAAATCAAATTAAAGTGATTGATTGATTGATTGATTGGTTGGTGTTTAACACCAACTTTAGCAGTATTTCAGGTATATCGCGGCATGGACAATTTTTATATATTAATTTCTTCAACTAGAAGACCCGTAGAAATAAGACATTTTTGTGTATGAAACAATCCGGTTGACTGATTGATGGTATACCCTCTTGAAACTGATCTACCAAAAGAATGAATCAGTTAGAAATATTTTTTCTAAAAATAACCTTCAACATGTACACACATGTACAGTACATGTATTTAAACCGTAATGCACGGAACAGAAATATTCACAAAATTTACCCATGATGGATTAGTGTTATACAAGATCTTAGGAAATCACTTGTGTTGTAATAGACCTCATCAATGGCGTATTGAGGGACCCGGGTGGCTCAATGAGTTAGGTCGTTGGATCTAACAGCTCATACAAGCCTATCATCAATACGACGTGGGTTCGAGCCCAGCTTTGTAAATTACAGAAAAGGTGCACTCGACTCGCAGTCGCAAGTGATAAAGTTTACCAGTTGCTTGCCCAGGGTCGATGGTTCTCTCTGGGTACTCCGGCTTCCTCCACCACTAAAACTGGTCGCCATGATATAGCTGAAATATTGCTGAAAGTGCCGTTCAAACACCAAAAATCAAAATCAAATCAAATCAATGGTGTATTGGTTAGTATGCTTGCCTTGAATGTGGTAGATCGTGCGAGTTTGAGCCTTGCTTGGGGCAAACCACATACTAAACATTTGGTATTTGCTGTTTCTCCACTAAGCACACAGCATTTAGGAAAAAGAGCAAAAATTGATTGGCGCGGAATCAGGATACATCGAGTGGAGCGACATGCACTATTGCTTCAGTGAGCTAGTACTATTAAGATTCACCTAAGTGTTTAGGTCTAGTACAAAGTGGACATTATCATCTCATCGAATGTAACTTGTTCCTGCCATGATATAACTGAAAAAGGCTCGTATGGCATTAGTCAACAATCACTCGCTCGCTTAATTTAAAGATATCAAATATTCATAAGATTTACCCATGATGCATTATATTATACAGCATCTTAGGAAATCACTTGTTACGTAACAAATGTTTTAATATGTTTTGAATTTGATGTGACATTACAGAGAGCTACGTAATAAATCTTTTAAAATGTTGTGAATTTACATGACATTACAGAAAGCTACATAACAAATCTTTTACTGTCCATCAACAAGAAGCTTGCCCCTTTAATATTTGCTTCAGTTCAATCAGATTGTGAAACTGATGACACAATAGGCCCATTTAAATTGTCCTATTGTTATAGAAAGAGCTAGTCTATAGGTGACCAATCAACCATTGCAGAGTCACCTGTTGGACATTTAAATCTCTCATCTTGGTTTACCTGGTTTACAAGGATGTTATTGTATCAACAGACTCAAAAAGTTTCTTTTCAAATACAAAGCTAAACTTCTTCTTCTATACCAAATATTCATTACTATACATCCTTGCAAGGAGATTTAAATGTCCAACAGGTGACTCTGCAATGGTTGATTGGTCACCTATAGACTAGCTCTTTCTATAACAATAGGACAATTTAAATGGACCTATTGTGTCATCAGTTTCACAATCTGATTGAACTGAAGCAAATATTAAAGGGGCAAGCTTCTTGTTGATGGACATTAAAATGTTGTGAATTTACATGACATTACAGAAAGCTACATAACAAATCTTTTAAAATGTTTTGAATTTGATGTGATATTACAGAAAGCTACGTAGCAAATCTTTTAAAATGTTGTGAATTTGCTGTGATATTACAGAAAGCTACATAACAAATCTTTTAATATGTTGTGAATTTGCTGTGACATTACAGAAAGCTACGTAACAAATCTTTTAATATGTTGTGAATTTACATGACATTACAGAGAGCTATGTAACAAATCTTTTAAAATGTTTTGAATTTGATGTGATATTACAGAAAGCTACGTAACAAATCTTTTAAAATGTTGTGAATTTGCTGTGATATTACAGAAAGCTACGTAACAAATCTTTTAATATGTTGTGAATTTACATGACATTACAGAAAGCTATGTAACAAATCTTTTAAAATGTTGTGAATTTACATGACATTACAAAAAGCTATGTAACAAATCTTTTAAAATGTTGTGAATTTGCTGTGACATTACAGAAAGCTATGTAACAAATCTTTTAAAATGTTGTGAATTTGCTGTGACATTACAGAAAGCTACATAACAAATCTTTTAATATGTTGTGAATTTACATGACATTACCGAGAGCTATGTAACAAATCTTTTAAAATGTTTTGAATTTGATGTGACATTATAGAAAGCTACGTAACAAATCTTTTAAAATGTTGTGAATTTGCTGTGATATTACAGAAAGCTATGTAACAAATCTTTTAAAATGTTGTGAATTTACATGACATTACAGAAAGCTATGTAACAAATCTTTTAAAATGTTGTGAATTTGCTGTGACATTACAGAAAGCTACATAACAAATATTTTAATATGTTGTGAATTTACATGACATTACAGAGAGCTATGTAACAAATCTTTTAAAATGTTTTGAATTTGATGTGACATTACAGAAAGCTACGTAACAAATCTTTTAAAATGTTGTGAATTTGCTGTGATATTACAGAAAGCTACGTAACAAATCTTTTAATATGTTGTGAATTTGCTGTGATATTACAGAAAGCTACGTAACAAATCTTTTAATATGTTTTGAATTTGATGTGACATTACAGAAAGCTATGTAACAAATCTTTTAAAATGTTGTGAATTTACATGACATTATAGAAAGCTACATAATAAATCTTTTAAAATGTTGTGAATTTACATGACATTACAAAAAGCTACATAACAAATCTTTTAAAATGTTTTGAATTTGCTGTGACATTACAGAAAGCTATGTAACAAATCTTTTAAAATGTTGTGAATTTGCTGTGATATTACAGAAAGCTACGTAACAAATCTTTTAAAATGTTGTGAATTTGCTGTGACATTACAGAAAGCTACATAACAAATCTTTTAATATGTTGTGAATTTACATGACATTACAGAAAGCTACGTAACAAATCTTTTAATATGTTGTGAATTTGCTGTGATATTACAGAAAGCTATGTAACAAATCTTTTAAAATGTTGTGAATTTGCTGTGATATTACAGAAAGCTAAGAAGAATGAGATATGTGACGCTGTCATTTTAGATGTAGATACTAACATGCTAAGCTCAGAATATGACGATTTGGAAGATTTACCGTCAGAGATTGTGAGTATATTAGATTAAAACAACCAATTACAGGGCTTTCAATATTTTGCAAGTCTACCAGCACTTCACTGTTTACAGGCGGTAATTTTGATTGAAATTTGAAAAAAATTCTTAAATATTTGATAAAACATTCTTTAAAGTCAGGAGGTACCAAATACCATTCATTTTAAGTGGGTATAAGTAACTGTTACCGCCCCTTATTGAAAGAGTTACCGCCCCTTATTGAAAGGCCTGCAATTAAGCAAAAATTGTGTTTTAAACTGTAATAATTAAGAAATAATTCTCACTCGGTGTAAAATAATGACAAATATAATGCCTACCCACGTTAAAATAAGCATAGATCCCGGCATCCGAGAATTATTTCGATTCTAACAGGGCATTTACGGTAATTTTATGTATTCAAGCATACCTAGACAGAGGTTATTTTTGGACATTTGTCATCTCTCGTATACATGTACTTCGCCTCCGTACAGGAGAGCTACTATAACCCGAAACTCTGCTATTATTTTCAAGAATATATAACGCTACAAAAACGTTATAAAAATTGATAACGATCAAAAAATAATCTATAATGTATATTTATTATTTTTATTCTTTTAATTTAACATACATAAAGTACAAATATGCAAAAATACGCTGTCCATTAGATATGCCTTCTGCGCATGTGCTAAAGGTATTCTGGGGTATTTAGAGCCCTCTATTGTTTTCAAAGTGAAAGTAGCACACCATGTTAGAATGATATATAATTCCCTGTAGATTTTAGATTGTCTAAATCTTCCAATAAAAGGAAGAAATTATATTGTATTGATGGACTTTATACTCTAGGCTAATAAAGTAATAGACCTTTAGCACATTGCTGATTTCATTCTAAAATTATATGATTTTTAAATAACTTTTTATAAGAGTTATATCCCTTACCATGGGAAAACTGGTACCGGGTCTAGCGATAAAAATAGAAAGGACAACTGTAAAAATATAATAAGCATGTTAAAGTGGATATCATTATCATCTCATCAACTTGTTCTCACCATGATATAGCTGAAATATTGCTCATTTGGCATTAAACAACAATCACTCACTCACTTAAATCGGGAGGACAATTGCCCCCCGGACAATAGCCCCCCAGACAATTGCCCTCCACAAATTTTTTCAGTTTTATTTTGGTGGCTTTTTGTTGTTTTACGCTCTTTGGTTCGACTGGTTGTCTATTTTCCCTGTTTCCATTTTTAATTCTATGTGACAAGTGTCTTATACCCCCCGCAAACAAAGTTTGGGGGGGTATATAGGTTTCACCCTGTCTGTCTGTCCGTCCGTCTGTCTGTCTGTCTGTCCGCATAGAGGGTACATGGTTTGTCCGCGCAACTCCTCCTACAGTTTTTCTGCTAGGAAGTTTTTATTTTGCAGATCATTTGTACATATATCAAAGATGTGCATGTGGTAAGGATTTTGATTTTTGTGCATTTTTACCAAAAATATAGATTTTTGAACTTAGTCATTTTTTAGTGAATTTGGCAAAAAGGGTACATGGGTTGTCCGCGCAGCTCCCCCTAAAGTTTCTATGCTAGGAAGTTTTTATATTGCAGATCGTTTTTGCATACATCAACGATGTGCATGTGGTAAGGATTTTCATGAATTTTTACCAAAAATATAAATTGCTGAACTTAGTCTTTTTTTGGTGAATTTGGCTAAAAGGGTTCATGGTTTGTCCGCGCAACTCCTCCTACAGTTTTTANATTAGGAAGTTTTTTTTTTTTTTTTGTGAATTTCGCTGAAAGGGTACATGATTTGTTCGTGCAACTCCTCTTACAGTTTTAATGGCATCTTGTATCCACTATGTTAAGAGCTGGGGTATTAATTTGTGGCCCACCGGTCCACAGTACCTCTAGTTGGTATTGTATTCAGATACACCATACTCCATAGAATCTGTTGATTGGGTGTAGTTGTGATGATTTTCTGTTTTGTCATTGTATTAGATATACAAAATGTAGATTCTCTAGGTAGAGTGGTAATTACTGTACACTAAATTTGATTTTAATTAATATGTTTATTATACCCCCAGTGTGGGAAACGAACGCTCGCCAACTCGCCAAGGCGAGTTGAAATGTCGGGTGGCGAGTACAATCCACTTTATACTCGCCGGTCTGGCGAGTAACAGTTGTAAGGCGAGTAGGAACTTGAAAACGCTCTCCACGATAACTGGTATACAGCTTTAANTTTTTTGTGAATTTCGCTGAAAGGGTACATGATTTGTTCGTGCAACTCCTCTTACAGTTTTAATGGCATCTTGTATCCACTATGTTAAGAGCGGGGGTATTAATTTGTGGCCCACCGGTCCACAGTACCTCTAGTTGGTATTGTATTAAGATACACCATACTCCATAGAATCTGTTGATTGGGTGTAGTTGTGATGATTTTCTGTTTTGTCATTGTATTAGATATACAAAATGTAGATTCTCTAGGTAGAGTGGTAATTACTGTACACTAAATTTGATTTTGATTAATATCTTTATTATACCCCCCGCAAACAAAGTTTGGAGGGTATATAGGAATCACCCTGTCCGTGCCCATGTACCTTGTAAGCGCAACTCCTCCTAAACGGCTGATTGGATTTTTATGAAATTGTACACACTTGTAGTACACTACCTGCAGATGTGCATGAAGGAATATGGTTGCTGTCCAAAATTTAAAAGAGGAGATAATTCAACTTATACTTTCACGAAAAGGGGGGAGGGGTGCATGTACCTTGTAAGCGCAACTCCTCCTAAACGGCTGATTGGATTTTTATGAAACTTTACACACTTGTAGTACACTAACTGCAGATGTGCATGAGGAAATATGGTTGCTGTCCAAAATTTAAAAGGGGAGATAATTCAACTTATACTTTCACGAAAAGGGGGGGGGGGCATGTACCTTATAAGCGCAACTGCTCCTAAACGGCTTATTGGATTTTTATGAAACGTTGCACATTTGTAGTACACTATCTGCAGATGTGCATAAAGGATTATGGTTGCTCTCCAAAATTTAAAAGGGGAGATAATTCAACTTATACTTTCACGAAAAGGGGGGGGGGCATGTACCTTGTAAGCGCAACTCCTACTAAACTGGAAGCGGGGGATATCACTCAGTGAGGTCACTCACAGTTCTAGTTTATATTTATTATGTTTATCCTCTCAAATTTTATATTGCAACAATCAAAACAATATAGAGAAGTACAAAGTACTCCATAAGAACAAATAGATTACTAGGGGGGCAATTGACCGGGGGGATACTATCCTAGGGGGGCTATTGTCCTAGATCCACTTAAATCAACAACAAGGGTAGAAAATCGATTGCTTCCATTGATTTTCAAAATAAAATAATAAAATATCTGCAGCATATTGACTTCAGATCAGGAAATGATTTTGGAAAAATTACACAGTATACATTTTCTATGTTCAATTTCAGTCATCACATCTTAAAATAGCACATTAAATATTTTCTACTTTCATTTCCAGTCATCATATCTAAGAATTACACAGTATACATTTTCTACTTTCATATCCAGTCATCATATCTAAAAGTTACACAGTATACATTTTCTACTTTCATTTTCAGTCATCAAATCTAAAGAAATACACAGTATGCATTTTCTACTTTCATCTTCAGTCATCATATCTAAAAATAACACAGTATACATTTTCTACTTTCATTTTCAGTCATCATATCTTAAGCGACATCTTAAGAAAGACAAAGTTATAACACAGATGTCTACAAATGGAGATGTCATACCAAAGGCTTTCATGCAGGCTCTAGTTATGCTTATAGGTATGTACCCCCTACTTTTCATTGATGTGCATGTACCAAACAGGGAAAGTTAGCAATCATGTATTTGTGTTTTTGCTCTCCATTTTATTACACTCTTGATTTAAGAGTCGTAATCAATTAATTCTATAAAGCAGCATTTAGTGACTATGACTATGGTGTTTAATGCCAGATACTCCGGTTTTCTCCACCAATAAAACTAACTGCCACAATTTATCTGAAATATTGATGAAATTTGCATTCATTATGCACAATAACCTTTAACCCCTAACCCTATAGATAAGATTTTTAACATTGTGGGTGGTGTAAGGGTAAGCGTGATTGTCCCAAGTGCACCGTAAACCAACCAATCATAGTGGCGTTAAACACCATAATTCTAACTCATAACCTTATAAATTAAGAAATAATTCTCGGATGCCAGGCTCTATATGCTTAATTGAACATGGGTAGCCATTATATTTGTCATTATTTTACACGACAAATATAATGCCTACCCATGTTAAAATAAGCATAGAGCCCTGCATCCGAGAATTATTTTGATTCTAACAGGGCATTTACGGTAATTTTATGCATTCAAGCGTACCTAGACAGAGGTTATTTTTGGGCGCTGTTCCAGTTATCTCCTGCTATTATTTACAAGAATATATAATGCTACAGAAACGTTATAAAAATTGATAACGATAAAAAAAACGGCACAATTTGTATATTTATTATTTTTATTCTTTTAATTTAACATACATAAAGTACAAATATGCAAAATACGCTGTCAATTAGATTTGCCTTCTGCACATGTGCTAGGGTGTTCTGTGCTATTTAGAGCCCTCTATTGTTTTCAAAGCGAAAGTAGCACACGATGTTAGAATACGCTTTGTCGGTAGTGTAATGGTAAGTATGATCGTCTCAAATGCCGTAGATCATTGGTTCAGGTATTGATCCTATCAAACCAAAGACTATGAAACTAGTATTTTTTACCTCTCCGCTAAACATGCAGCATTAAGCAACGACTGGTAATCAGGATAATGTTTCATGATACCTACCCACATACTAGAACTTTAAAAATCTGACATCATTATCACCTTATCAAATGTTACTTGCTCTCGCCATGATATAACTGAAAACTTGCTCATTTGGTGTTAATTATAAACAACAATCACCCACTCGCTACTTCAGTCCTCATGATGAGAACTGGTCCTCTGGACCAAGACCAGTAAAACTTTGTTTGGACCAGTAAATTTTTCAGTTTTTATTTAGAACCATATAAAAATAAATTCAAGAATATGATTCAGATCAGTTATTTCAAATTTTCCTTTCGAGGACTGCACTATAAAGGAGCTTTGAAAATATAAGTGCACATGCAAAAAGCGGGGGGGGGGGGATAGATTATGATCTGTAATCATTGTTTATTTATTAAGTTAATATGGGGGGCCATCATGGTCATGATCATATGGTAGATGGGATTATGACTACCTATTCAATCAGTGCCTATCACCACTAACGTGTACTCGATACAGCATTTTGTGATAAAGTTTGTTTGTGACTTGCGTCAGGTCGGTGGTTTTCTCCGGGTACTCGGTTTCTTCCACCAATAAAACTGACTGCCATGATATAACTGAAATATTGTTGAAAGTGGCGTTAAGCACGATAGGCGTAGCCTAGCCTTAAGTTAATATGTTTTAACAGTTTCAATATATAATTTTATGTTAAACTTGATTAACAGGTGGTTATAGGGATGCCTTAAGATTTCACCCAGGAGAACCTATAACTTTTGACCGTGAAGGATTTGTACTCTCACGACCTCCATCAATGCAGCCGTTCCTTGAAAAGATGTTTGAATTACAGATATTCCTGCAGGTATGCATTGTAATAATTTAATTTTATGTGAATACTGCAGTCTGATTGGCTGATCCGCCTGGAGAAAAATTGATTATACTTGATAACCTGTGTTGGTATTGTGACGTCACCGACATATTCATTCGCCAACGACAAATTCAAATAGTCACATGAAATAATCGTTATTAAAATCGAGGAATCATTTAAATTTTGTTGTAAAAATTAAATTATAAGGAATTTTTTAACATGTTATGCATCATGTCTCATCGCGGTTCATTAAGTGTTAACTGCCCCAAGCCAGGTTATATCCTATAACCTGTTCAAAAATGGAAATATTCCTTAAATACAGTTGACTCTCGTTATCTCAAATTCGATGGGACCATGGAAAAAATTCGAGTCAACCGTAGTTCGACTCAAGAGGAGCTACGAAAACCGGAAGTGTAGTTTGTTTAATGACGAAAGGGAGACAATTCGAGCGAAATTTTGAAGAGCTAACACCAGCATTGCATGTCCCGATTCTCGGAACAATTTAAAACTTATTCGATGTTTTTGTTGCTGTTTTTTTTCTCTGTTAAATTCTTTGAATCTTGTGGAACAACTGATAACTTCTAGGTATCTTTTTTGTGTGTATGATTATGTTTTTCAGCTGATGCATTGTCATTAAACTTCACCCATCATGATGTATTTTTCTTTGTGCAATATTTACAATAAATTGTGTGTTTTTATGATTCAATACAATTTTCCCTTTTATTACAACTGTTAATTAAGAGTAACATTTTTTTTTCAAATCTCTCAAAATTGAAATTATACATCTTCTTTAATCAAAATTAATTTCCGACAATAGATAAAACGCTTCCGTTGTGTACTTTTCATAATCATTGATGTATGCCGACCCAAGCGCACTTATAATATTATGAATCGATAATTTTTGATTGTACACATCTAACTTGTGTCATAATACCAAGCCAATTCAAATATTACCACTAATTAATTTGACAGATTGTGAAATAAACATGTGAAATAGCCTAAGATAAAAATGTCAAAGCCAATGACTGGATGTTTCACCTGTGATCCGATTTTAATCCCAAGGTAATTATACACATGTTTTGACAGGTAAATTTGACTTAACGAATGTAAATAATATGGCTCGTATAATAATAATAATAACATCTCGGGACCAAACCTTTTATTCGAGACAACCGAAATTTCGACTCATCCGAATTCGACTCAACAGGAGCCAAATTACATATATTTATACACAACGAAGTTCGGGACTTAGATAAAAATTCGACTCAACCGGAAATTCGAGTCAACCGAGTTCGAGACAATGAGAGTAAACTGTAATAGATATATTTTTTTAACCTTTCATTGTTAGATCTTCATAAGAAATATTATTTATCCTGCAATTGTCTGATTATGTGGGGGCCGCCGTGATCGTATGAATTGGATTTACAACTACTTGTGCAATCAGTACTTATCACCACTAACGTTGTGAGTTTGAATCCCACACATGGTGAGATGTACTTGATGCAACATTATGTGATAATGTTTGTCAGTGACTAGCATCAGGTCGACGGTTTTCTCTAGGTACTCTGGTTTCCTCCACCAATAAAACTGACTGCCAGGATATAACTGAAATATTGTTGAAAGTGGCATTACACACCATAAACCAAACCAGTCTTTGTTCTTACTCCTTTGTATGTTCAATAATGTGAATATGTTATATATATTATAATTTTCAGTTCATAAATGACAGACTGGACATGTTAAATGTTGGTAAAGGCTTTAGTGATACGTTTGAAATGGAAGCCATGCTACATGCAGATAAGCTTAATTCACACTCTCAGTATAAAGAGTGGATGGGTAATATGAAGGTAAATATTTTGTCTCCTGTATAAAAATATTTCTACTGCTTTAATATCACCCATTTTCCTTAAATTGTCATTCCCTGATAAGAACAGTGTCATGGATATTTTTTTTAATTTATTTTTAGAATCGAGAGAAGCAATACATTTTCTACCCATGTCATTTGCTGATCTAAACAGTGTCAATATGTTGTGGATATTTTTTTTTGTATTTTGAGAGTCAAGAGAAGCAATAAATTGTCTACCCTTGTTGCTGGTTTAAGTGAGTGAGTGATTGTTGTTTAATGCCAAATGAGTGAGTGAGCTAGTGATTGTTGTTTGACGTCAACTCAGCAATTTTTTCAGCTATATCATGGCGAGAACAAGTTAATTTTCAATGAGATGATGATGATGATGAGATCCACTTTGTTTTAGATATTAGACCAACACGCTCAGTTGGATTTTAATAGTGCTAGCTCTCTGAAACCACAGTCTGCGGATAGACGTGTCGATCCACTCGGACACATTATTCTGATTCTGATCCAACCAGTCTTTGCTCTTTCTCCTTAATGCTGCATGCTTAGTGGAGAAATAACAAATACCAGTTTTACAGTCTTTGGTTTGACCCGACCAGGGTTCGAACCCAGGATCTACCACACTCGAGGCGAGCACACTAACCATTACACCACCGATGCTGTTAAATAATGCTCATTGAGTAATATTTCAACTATATGATGACGAGAACAAGTTGATGAAATGATGATGATATCCACTTTGTATTAGACCAACACACTGATTTTATAGTTGTCCTTTCCATTGACATTGCTGTTGCCAGACTGGGTACCATTTTGTCCTGTGGTATTGGAAATAACTCTTAAAATTGTTAATTTTGAAGAAAAAAAATTTACATGTTGTCTTGAAGGCAAAGAGAAATTTCTTTATCATTATTTTGAGCCAATCAGTCTTTGCTTTTACTACTTAATGCTGTGTAGTACTAAGCAGAGAAGCAGGTAATACCAATTTTATAAGCCTTTGGTTTGATATGCCCAGACATTGACCCACGATCTACCACCATCGACACTGTTGCTCCATTTTAGAAGGCCAGAAACTTTTTCAAACACCAATGCTAAATTCTTTTACTTGATTCAATTGCTTGTTACATTTTCTTAAAATAGCCCAGACATCAGGCGTAGGGTTATGGGTAATTTTGCAGACTGTTATACAATTACAGACTTTTGTAGAAGTGAATGTGAGTTTTTGTTGACCTTTAGAATAATATTGACTGAAGTCGAAGGCTGAAGTCAATATTGGTTTTGTGGGTCAATAAATATAGATTATAACATGGCCATTTCCATATCGGTCCAGGTATCATCCCGAGACTTCCATATCAGCCCAAGGCGACAGCCGAGGGCTGATATGGGTCGAAGGATGATACCAGGACCTATATGGAAAAGGCTATGTTATAATCTGTTTATCACATATTTAACCATGACTGAAATAAACAAATTGTAAATGAATAGATTAATTTATGTTTATTCATCAAAATAACAACAAAATAAATAACGTGTAAAAATCAACAAAATAATTCATCGTATTTATCACAGGTATTAAACATAACTT
>MJUT01048196.1:909980-937271 GCA_002080005.1 Gigantidas platifrons | reverse complement strand
TTTTACAAGAAAAAAACAATAGATTAATCTGAATTTCGAACTCGCTCTAAATAATAGTGTAATAATGCTTCCTACTAAAAATTATGTTGATCGGCCAAAAACTAAGAGTGCTATCGCGTTAACGAAGATAATTCTCAAAATATGTACTTTTTCTATAAAAAAAAAACCATGATTTTACAAGAAAAAAACAATAGATTAATCTGAATTTCGAACTCGCTCTAAATAATAGTGTAATAATACTTCCTACCAAAAATTATGTTGATCGGCCAAAAACTAAAAGCGCTATCGCGTTAACGAAGATAGGTTAACATCCATATGCCTTTCGCCAAAACATAAGCCGACTGCAACTTCGTTGCAACTCGGCTAATAACACCTGTTCAAATTATGAAAAGAAAGTTTTTAAAGCAGTGATGGTCATCAATTCCATCAATATCAACTCAACAGGTCCTGTCTTAAGACAGGCACAAAAATATGGCTGGGTTAAACCTGTTAATGAGATCCCAACCCTCCCCTCTTGATAACTGGATCTCCAACGACAATACATATATAAACAAACAATAAAAAAACCTACCTTTTCAAAAGAACAGCAGATATCAACACGATTTTCCTTGTAAATTACTGAAATTCTATATATAGCAATTATCTGGACATCCTGGTATTTTATGAATAAAGGAGGTGAAGCCAACAGGTATCCTCTGGATTCTACCTCTATTTCAATGGAAAATTAAAATTATATTTTCATAATCTAAAATAAACCTGTCAAATACAATGTATAATGTTACAAAAATCAAGATAGAGATCATATTTGGTGTCAGCAGGGACTAGAGGTGAATATTATTACTATATTTATCTTCTGTGGGTGGATATAAAATAATTAACATTGCAATTCTATGTAGAATCCCGAGGATTTTGCTTGGCTTCATCTCCTAAAATTTTCATCATAAAAACAAATGCTAATCATTGATTGGTCAATTTCATAATGTGATGTCACACCAGAAAAAAGAATACATAGAATGTTTATCAGTATTACATGTATTGTAACTTTTTTTTTTAATTTTATTTGGAGGATTTAAAATTGACATATTCAAGATAGTCATAGTATTAATAATTTTCTCAGATGCATGATGAAAGTTTTACTGGTTTTGAAAGTGATTGTTCATTCTTAATTTTTTAAGGATATCTCGTATACAGTACTGTACTTAGTCAGTTCAACAAATTTATAATTTCTAGCAAAAAAAATTGTTCTCTAGGTAAAAAAAAAATTGTTTTTCAGGATATAAAAAACTATGTATTCTGGATAAAAAAATATGTTTGCTGAAAAAATAGTCTTCAGAGGATGAAAACTTATTATACCCCCACTCATAGAGAGGAGGCTATATTGGAATCACCTTGTCTGTCCGTTAGTCTGTTTGTCCATCCGTTCACACTTTCGTTAAAGATGTCTCAGCTGCTACTGGAAGAAATGATTTTATTTTTGATACATGACTTTGGCATAGTGACTTGTACCGTGTTTCCCCTTTCCAGACTTACCGCACATCTACTTTCTGTTTACCTCATAGTTACTGATCCATTTTCTGGTAATGAGTGTTGAGATATATACAAATTTGACACAAATGAACGAGTGGGGGTATTCTTAGCACGACGTACATGTAGTGTGCAACATCTTGTTTGATTAAAATAAAGCAGTTCAAATATTTTAAGAGCTAAAATTGTTGTCCTTTTCTCAATTTGGTAATAAATGGAAAGTTTATCTGAACTGAAATTAAGTCTGTCTGACTTTGGTGCGAAACTATGTTTGTCTGAATTGAATCTTGTCTGAAATATAGTCTGTCTGAATTTGATTTGAAATTTAGTCTGTCTGACATAAAGTTTTCAGAATCTGGTCTGAAATTAAGTTCACCTGAAATAAAGTGTCTGAATCAGTTCTAAGATGAAGTCTGTCTGAATCTGGTCTGAAATTGGAAGATTGTCTGAATTTGACCTGAAATGTGTGTCAGTACATGTCTTGCACAAAAGTTACAATAAAAATGCTTTAAAAAGATGAATTCAACTATGCTTTTTATTGGAAATAGCAATAATGTGTGTCAAGTACTAGTATGGATCTTTGGGTATAGAATTAAATGGTTAGAAAATTTTGTGAAGTCAGTAAAAATAGTATGAGAGGCCATTTCACTTTTAGGAGAGTAAGGGTGGTGGGGTATGTTTAATAGTTATTTTGTTTTCTGTCACCAAATTTTTTAGAAAAAAATAATAATTGACCTCAAAGATTGATGAAAATATTATTAATTTTAACTTGTACATGTACTGCAGTTTTCAATTTAGAAATTTTGGTCAAATTTGAACAAAAAAATTGTTTATTTACATGGACAATATTAGGAGGAAATTGTGCTCAAATATTTAAAGTAAATTGTTGTTTTGTAATGAAAATACCTACATTCCGTGTAAGATTGTGAAAATTTATTAAATATTAATGTTATATTTCTATTGTAGAATGTATGGTGAACAAATATTATGTAGAAAATCAATTCTTTATTTTATAATTTTGCTCATTTGATTTATAAAATTGTTTTTCTCTCGAGTGGTGCTAGTGTTTGCATTTGAATGTCTTATTTACCCATGATGCATCTTAATGTCATATTTACCCAAAATGCATCATTAATGTATTTTATGAATGAATGACTGTGATAATTGTTACAATACTCTGATTGGCTTGTTGCAATGCATTCTCAAAAAAATTAATTAAATCATCTAAAACATCTCATCTTAGTATTCATCTGTGATATATATTTAGGCCTCACCCCATGTGTGGCCTTGGTTGCTGAGCGATCAAGGTATTGAGGACCCGGAGAAAACCACCTACCTGTTGCGAGTCACTGACAAACTTTATCACATAATGTTGTATCGAGTATACCTTGCCATGAACGAGGTTTCGGACTCACGATTTTAGTGGCAATAGGCACTGATTATACAGGTAGTTGTAAATCCAACTACCATGTGATCACGACCACGACTGCCCCTAAGGTATCCAGACAACACACCAATAGGCATGGGTTTCTCAGGTCAGTTCATTTCAATAGTCCATGCTCCTGTCAATAAACACAAATAACCCACTTATATCCTATCTGTTATATTTTTAGCCCCCTCCCCCCCCTCCAATCTGCTCTGAACCATGGCATCTATATGTAATATGGAAGCATGACTTAGCTACTCAACTTGCAGTATACAACATAACCAAGATATTTAATTTATTTAACTTTCCAATCTTTCGACTTTGAGCGTACCAGTTTCTAAAGACATTCACAGGACCAATAGGTAAACAATAAAAAAAAAACATGTCTACGAAATTTCCGATTGGAGATATGTCTTGGTAGCCACAAGTAATTAAAATGGGAGTCAAAAAAAGATAATATTATACAATTATGGACTTTTTACGAGGTCCATATATAACATATTGACAGAGTAAAAAGTCCTTAATTTTTATATTACATATGTAATGTATTACTCGTGTCATTGAAAATAAATTATTAAAATATTTTTTCCACTGTGAAGAAACCAGATGTCTTGTTTCTATTTAAAAAAAAAAATTGATGCTATGTTACTATTTTTAGTAACAGTCAATATACTTAAAATATTGATGCTATCTTACTATTTTTAGTAACAGAGTCAATATACTTAAATATTCTCTATATCACATGACTGATTTAGCCAATGAAATTGTACGAAAACCACACCATATGTAATATTATAAAATGTGACAAGGCCACAAGCCACCAATGGCTACTAAACACTCCAGGAGCTACTGCCATTTGTCTATTATTTGAATGGAGCATAGCATTGCCCATACCTCGAGTGTTTAT
This sequence comes from Gigantidas platifrons, assembly GCA_002080005.1. Classification (NCBI taxonomy): domain Eukaryota; kingdom Metazoa; phylum Mollusca; class Bivalvia; order Mytilida; family Modiolidae; genus Gigantidas; species Gigantidas platifrons. The sequence continues at coordinate 933,414 of MJUT01048196.1, read as the reverse complement.
TTCTATATCCATTGTTCCCATATATACCATTATTGAGTGAATCTTGTTTAACACCAAATGAGCAATTTTTTCGCATTATACTAGACCAACATGCTTAGTTTGGATTTTTATTGTGCTAGCTGACTGAAACAACTGTCCATATGTAGACATTCTGAGCCAACCAGCCTTTCCTCTTACTCCTTAATGCTGTGTACTTTACGGAGATGCAACAAATCTTTGGCGAGAGCCAACTGGGTTCGAACCCATGACCTACAGTACACGAGGCGAGCACGCGAACCATTATGCCACCGATATGGTTCATTGTACCTCTGGTCAAAATTTGTACTTGTACATGTATTTTATATTTAGAGACTACAATGTATACAGTCCAACAAAAGTTTAGCACCACCTGACTTGTTTCAATAATATCTTTTCTAATAATGAACTTATTTCAAATCGGTTTGCTGTTTTCGTTACCTGTACACACATACTTACTTACCTGTGAAACAGGTTATTGATAGATTTTTATTTATGTGTATATGACAGGGTGTGTAAAGTGCCACGTGTACTTTTCACCATTTGTGTTTGTGAACGAAAGCCGATTTTTTGTGTGTAGAGTTTTAAGTTTCATTTTCTATTGGTTTGGTATGGTGCGGCGAAAATTACCCATACTAGAAAGGTGGCATGCATAACGGTGATTTTAGCCATAGAAGGGTGGCAGACCACTTCAGGGTTAACCATTCCATCATTGTACGACTGATGCAGCGTTTTCGTCAAACGGGGAATGTTACTGACCGTCCACGTGCAGGTAGACCTTGCAAAACGACGCCGAGAGAGGACCGGCTCATATCCAGACGGGCACTGCAACGGCCGTTCAGTACAGCTGGTGCACTTCGTGGTAATTTACCATTTGGAGGCCACATTAGCACACACACTAATCAGACGCCTCCACCATCAGGGAATGCGAGTGCGACGACCCATAAAACGTCCACAGTTGACATTACGTCATCGCCATGCTGGATTTGACTGGTCACATGATCATTTGGGGTGGACTATTCGCACATGGAGACGGATCCACTGGTCTGATGAAAAGTCGTTTTTTGCTACGCCCTACCGACGGTCGTGCAAGGGTTTGGCGCCAACGAAACACTTCATTTCAGGACAACCACATTTTGGGCACAACTGCTTTTGGGGGTGGGGGTGTAACTGTCGGGTTGTTTTTCCTTTGACTGTAAGTTGGACTTGATGGTAATCTGACAGGCCAAAAATACCGTGACAACGTGCTCGCTCCACACGTAGTCCCCCATTTCGACATTCATGCGTTGGCCGACAGGCCAATGTTCATGGACAACGCTAGGCCACATAGAGCCCGAATTGTACAACATTTTTTACAGCAAGAGGCTGTTCAGACAATTCCATGGCCTGCGATGTCGCCAGACATGAACCCTATAGAGCTTGTATGGGACTTTATTGGCCGAAATTAACCAACGCAATCCAAAATGTCAAAATATTGACGAATTAAGAACTGCTATCTTACAGGAGTGGCAACAGTTCCCCCAAGAACGGCTTAGGCGTCTGGTGCAAAGCATGACGAGGCGCGTTACAGATCTTCACAATAAACGCAGTGGATATACTCGTTATTGATATTTATGCCTTACACATACGCACAAGATGCATTTAAAAGTTCTTAAAATCTGAAGACTCTGCATTTTAATGCAATGTTAAAAACTTCCATCAAAGACAAACCGGTTTTATGTTTTTCCAGCACCTGTTTTGAACCCCATTTTTGCCACGTCATTCAGGATGATAAACACTTCGTAGATTGGTAATTTTAGAGCCCTTCGTGTAGTCTTTTAAGAAGTGTAAGAAAAATGGTGATATCTATTTTATTGTTTTAACAGTATTGATGTAAAAAAAATATATCGATAAAAATATAGGGGGTGCTTAACTTTTGTCGGAGTGTATAGTTGGTATAGGTTTATGGTGTTTAACGCTACTTTCAACAAAATTTCAGATATATCGTGGCGGTCAGTTTTATTGGCAGAGGAAACCCGAGTCCACAGAGAAAACCACCGACCTGTTACAAGTCACTGACAAACTTTATCACATAATTTTGTATCATTTCACCTCGGCATGAATGAGTTTCGAACTCACAACTTTAGTGGTGATAGGCACTAATTACACAGGTAGTTGTAAATCCAACTACCTTATGATCACGACGACAGTTCCCTATTATAATTAGAGACTACATAAATACAAGTCACTCTATGATAATTTAAAGTTTATTTATACATTCAATCTTGAAATAGGCTTATCAATTAATTATATACTGTACATGCAAAAATAAAATATAAAAAATTCAGTAACAATGATAACATCACCTAAATGTGTTGCTTCAATACAAATCAAATTTGACTGGTCAAAAACATAACACATGACTATTTAAGGAATATAATAAATGTTTGAACAAACAGGTTATACGATATAACCTGGTTTGGGGCAGTTTACGCTTAATAAACTGCAAAGCATCAACTGTTCCAAACCAGGTTATACAAGTATAACCTGTTCAAAAATTTAATGATTCCTCGATTTTAATTACGATTATTTCATGCAACTATTTGAATTTGTCCTTGGCAAATGAATATGTTGGTGAAGTCACAATACCAACCCAGGTTATCAAGTATAACCAAAATTTTCTCCAGGCGGATCAGCCAATCAGATTGCAGTATTCAAATCATATTAAATTATATATTTATAAACAAGGTAAACAATAAAACACATGTCTTAAGGACAGCATGCCTCATTCACACATATTTTAAGCTGAGCAGTTTTGATAGTCCAGCTGTCTTTTAGTTCAACAGTTTATTTACACTATAACTGTCTGTAAGAAACGATTATCCAGTCCTATATTCTGAAGCTTTTCATTTTTAGCTCACCTGACCCGAAGGGTCATGTGAGCTATTGCCATCACTTGGCGTCCGTCGTCGTCCGTCGTAAACTTTTTCAAAAATCTTCTCCTCTGAAACTACCAGACCAATTGGAACCAAACTTTGTTTGATTCATGTGTCTAGTTTCAAAATTGTGTCCGGTCAACCCGTGAACCAATCAACATGGCCGCTGTTACTAAAAATAGAACATATGGTAAAATTGCACGTTTTTGGTAATAACTCAAAACCGTTAATATCAGAAATCTGACATGGGGTAAAAATGATCAGCACGACAAGATCTAACTACCCTGAAATTTTGAAGAAAATCTGATTACACATCTTGGAGTTATTGCCCTTTTTTCATCAAATTTTCAAAATTTTAATACTTTTCGCTCTTTATTTCAAAAACTATAAGAGATAGATGATAAGTTGAAACTGCAAACATGTTCAGCATGTCAAGATCTATCTACCTTGCAATACACCTTTCCATTAACCCATGATATGCCCCGCCTCCCATGACAAGCTAATCAACAAGATGGCGGTAACTACAAAGTTGGATGTTTTACCACATGTTGTAGATATTGAATATTTCAAGGACAAATCTTTAACAGGGAGATTTAAAGAACAAGGATATAATTATTACACTCTTGGATACATTCACAATGTTAGTTTGTGTAAAATTAATAAATAATGATGAAATTGATATAAAGGCTAAATGTTATAAATCCATGAGGAAGAATGAGCCTCCACACAAAGTGAATATTAGTGAGAATAAATGAGAAGTACATCTCTGATACCAGCTGTTCTTGCGTAGCAGGGTAAGTAATATTTACGTATGAAATATAAATGTATTTATTTATTGATATTTTGTAGCTTCTGGTAAATTCTGTGTTTAATTAAGTGTGCAAATGCTGACAGAATTTGTACTGTATACACAAACACACCATGGTTCCAACATGTAACCATTTAACATGTGTTCTAGAACTTTATATTAGATAAGATAATGAATACACTGCTGTGCACTTTATCAGTTAATTAATTATAATACAATAAATAAAATTATTATTTTGCAACAGACCAGTTATTTTCTGTATAAATATATGCAAACAATTGAAAGGGTTATTAACAAAAATATTTTATTTTGATTGTTTTTATTTATTTAACTATTTATAATATATCCTTTTTGGTATTTTTCAGGTTATCAGGAACATGTTCACATGTTGTTGGGGTAGTCTTATCAGAATTTAAATTTAAAAGAAGTTCCAGCTGAACTGTCGGCCTTCTCCTAGCCTCAAATACTAAGTCCACCTGTGGCAGGACATGAGTCGGGATATTGATCAGAGGGTTGCCCATTTACAAGATGCTAAAATATAAACAAAAATATTTTATATTTATTTTCATTATTTTTCTTCTTCATATTTTATTGATCAGAGGATTGCCCACTGACAAAATGCTAAAAAATATATATAATTCATATTTTATGTTTAAGTAATTTGTTTTCAATTTTTATGGATGGATATAAATAATAATACTTTAATCATGAAAACATTTACAAATGTAACTATAAAGAAAATAGCAGTGCAATTATAATGCTTACATCTTTAATACAATGTATGAATGCATGCATTGATCCATCTCAGCTGGGACTATTATACTGATATAATAGTCCCAGATCTCAGACAAAAATCAAAATTTGTCTTTGGTTTGGGAATGGAATAAAGCTGACATTTTGGACTCTTTCTGGATACCTGGTAATCGTATCTGAATTACATGACCCCAGCAGCATCTTTTAACCAATTTTTTGTAAAAACTTGCAGAATTCTCCTATACACTTAACTGTTTAGATAAGAATGTTTGACTGAGGTTATGACTGACCACATGTGTTGCTATCAGCTGTTTACTCATGTGTTAAATATACCAGCTGTGATTGGTTAATCTACTGATGATTAATAGGAGAATGGAAAGGTGTATTGTGAAGAAAACATAATTACCCATCTTGGAGTTATTGCCCTTTTTTCATCAAATTTTCAAAATTTTAATACTTTTCGTTCTTTATTTCAAAAACTATAAGAGATAGATGATAAGTTGAAACTGCAAAAATGTGCAGCATGTCAAGATCTATCTACCCTGCAACTGTGAAGAAAATCTGATCACCCATTTTGGAGTTATTGCCCTTTTTTTCATCAAAATTTCAAAATTTTAATACTCTTTGTTTTTTATTTCAAAAACTATAAGCGATAAGTTTAAATTGCAAACATGTTCAGCATGATAAGATCTACCAACCCTGCAATTTTGAAGTAAATCCCATTACCCATGTTGGAGTTATTGCCCTTTTTTCATCAAAATGTTCTAAATTTTAATACTTTCATCTTATATCTCAAAAACTATTAGAGATAGAGGGAAAGTTTAAACTGCAAAAATGTTCAGCATGTCAAGATCTACAAAACATTTCCCCACAGTTGAAAATGTATGACAACTGTGTGAAGAGTTATTCCTGTTGAAATGCATTTTTTTGTTGACTCACTGCTTTTGGTTACTCAAATAATCAAAGGAAAGCAACTCTATTACATAATGTGAAGTAGCAAAAGCTAAATTTTGAGAATCATTGACATATATGTTTTTTTATAGCAATTTTGATAACTTCCATTAAAGGGGGAACCTCTGCCCAAATTTTTTTAGAGAAGGGGTCTGCAATGACGACGGCTACATTTGTTATTTTTTTTACCAAAGTTATCAAGTTTTATTGGTTGATGTTGTTATACCCAGGTGAGCTATACAGGCTCCTGGGAGCCTCTGGTTAATCATCCACATCGTATGATTGGTATTTAATTTACTTGCCACCGTGTTGAAATTACAATCGACCTTTGTTTTCATATTGGCAGATGTTGATCAACATATTTTATACATATTGTATTTATTTAGTAAACAAATATCTGTAATATGTAATAAAAACTCTTCTTCTGTAATTAAAACATAAAATATTAATAAAAATGTAAAGCCATTACAAGAAGTGACCAAAATGTAAAATCATTACAGGAAGTGACCAAAATGTAAAATCATTATAGGAAGTGACAAAAATGTACTCATTACAGGAAGTGACCAAAATGTAAAATCATTATAGGAAGTGACAAAAATGTAAAATCATTACAGGAAGTGACCAAAATGTAAAATCATTATAGGAAGTGACAAAAATGTACTCATTACAGGAGGGAACAAAAATGTAAAATCATTACAGGAAGTGACAAAAATGTAAACTCATTACTGGAGGGAACAAAAATGTAAAATCATTACAGGAAGTGACCAAAATGTAAAATCATTACAGGAAGTGACAAAAATGCAAAATCATTACAGTACAGTTACATTAATGTAAAACTATTACAATAAAGTGGCACAAACACTAAAAATAAGAATTAATTTCAAAATTTTTGGTCCATTATTAAAAAAGTTACCCATTAGGCCATACAAAGTTAATTTCTTGGTTCTCAGGCCCACCCGCATGTGGAAATTCGTCCCCGCATTGCCGATTTTTTTGCAAAAATAGTTCAAAAAAAAATTTAATGCGGTAGCGCTGTCCGTACGGAAAAAACAACCGCATCCGTTTTTCTCTTATATCGCGTGGTCGGTGAAACGCTTTAAAACGCATCATGCTTAAATGTGATTTAAAGCATCGTTATGACAATGTATAAATAAAAAACGTGTTTCCGTTTGACATTTATACAAAATGTTTGCCAGTTTTACCAGGAAACATAATAGGGGGCTTCTCCGAAACTTGTACCTTATTGGAATTGTTTACGGAGATAAAAAATGGTACGTTGGGACCAGCGGATTGGACGTTTCCATAAAAATTAACCACTTGTGATGTTTCTGCCACCAATAACCATCGGAAGAACTTAAAATTGAAATTTTCAATAAAGTAATGAAAAGATTTATACATTGCCATATTTTTCACCAAAAAAAAGAAGAAAAAATGCCTCCCTCATCACTTTTTACAGCAGTAAAAGGATAAAAAAAAATGTTGCCCTCCCTCATCAATTTTGACAAAAAAGGGCCTGAGAACCAAGTAATTAACTTTGCATGGCCTTAGGTCTCTATGTTAATTATATTTTCTAAAGTGTAAAAATATGGATGGAGTGAGTACAAATAGTGTAATAAGCCAACCCATGAAAACAATACAATAGACATGTGCTTTCAATGAATATGTCATTGTACCATTTGACATATTAATACACTTAATTATCAAAAGGCTACTCGTTAACTGCCCATAGATGATAGTCAATTGTTATTATGTACTTTGATATTTAATTGTCCTATGTCACATGGTACAGTCTGTTATTTGTACTCACTCCCTCCAGATTTTTACACTTTAGTCAATATAATTAACATGGAGACCTAATGGGTAACTTTTTTAATAATGGACCGAAAATTTTGAAATTAATTGTCAGAGTTCATATATATCATATACAGTCTGTCAAGCACTTTTTGGCTTAAAAAAATTAGGAAATCAGGAGGGTTTTAAGTTAAAAATCAGGAGATTATCAGGATTTTTTTTTATATAAAAAGTGATAAAACCATACAAAAAAACAACAAAATGGCCACCTTCCTCCCCTCTAAGTAAGAGCTTTCAGGCCATTACATATAAATTTAAGCATGGTGTTTTGGATTCCAGATGAAGGTCATTATCAGAATGTCAGAATGTAATTGGCAGGCTAAAAGGTCTTACTTAGGCCATTTTCCTCACCTCCTTTTATTGATAAGATGCTTTACACTAAAATAATTTCAACATATTATTATGTTATTTTTTTTTTGTGCAGAAAAGTTCAAAATCAGGAGTTATCAGGATTTGATCTAACAAATTCATGAAAAAATCAGGAACAGCTCAAAATCAGGAGTCACTTGACAGACTGCATATATTAACAAACATCTACATGTAGAAAAAAAAATTGTTGATTTGAAAACTGGATTTTTAATAATTTTTTTTTTGAAGATTTATAGAAGTCAAACGGACTATAATAAAAACCCTTATTCTGTAATTAAAACATAAAATATTAATAAAAATGTAAAACCATTACAGGAAGTGACCAAAATGTAAAATCATTACAGTACAGTTAAAACTATTACAATAAAGTGGCACAAACCCTAAAATAAGATTAACCTTCAATTGTTATAAATAAAACACTTCCACAATCAAACAGTGCAGTCATTATAATAACTTTCAAATTCATATGTGAACACAGTGAAGCCAGTAAGAAGAGACTATTTTATCAGTTGTAATAAGTTTACTGTTGAATTGTTCATTTTATGTCAAACCAAACAGCATATTAACCAAGGTTTAAAAGAGTGAGTGATTGTTGTTTAACGCCAACTCCAATTTTTCAGCTATATAATGGTGAAAACAATGTATTTTCAATGAGATGACGAGGTCCGCTTGGAACAAGCCCAACATACTGAATTGGATTTCTATAGTACTAGCTCACTGAAACCACAGTTAACGGATAGACATGTCACTCCACTCGGACATATTATCCTGATTCCGAGCCAACCAATCTTTGCCCTTGCTCCTTAATGCTGCATGTTTAGTAGAGAAGCAACAAATACAAATTCTGTAGTATTTGGTTTGACCTGATTGGGGCTCAAACCCATGATATACCACACTCGAAATGAGCATGCTAACAATTACACCAACTGACATTTCCTGTTATCATACAGGGTAACTGAGCAACAGTTTCAATGTTTTTATTTTCCATATTGCCTTTTGATATTCTGGGGACTGATGTTGGACAATAATTCACATTCAGAACCGGGTCTTCACAGCTTAAATAAGACATTTAATTCCCTTAAAAGCGATTGAAGACTTAATACATATGAAGCGTGTCACCACGGATTCTTCTTGCTAACCAAATGTCTTTAAGTTGTATCGTTACTCTTTTAGCATGGATGGCACACATGTTAGCATCCTCAAACAGATGTACGAGGAAAGCTTCTGCAGCCTGCAAAAAATAGGAATATACAAATGTAGGGGCTAGTGTTAGGGTTATGGTGTTTAATGCCACTTTCAACAATATTTCAGTTATATTATGGCGATCAGTTTTATCGGTCGAAGAAACCAGGGTACCCGGAGAAAACCACCGACCTGTCGCAAGTCACTGACAAACCTTATCACATAATATTGTATTGAGTAAATTTTGCCTGAGCGGGAAATATATGAATAGTGCAATATAAGAGTTTATGTAAGTGGTTGATTATCAAATGAGCAATTTTTCAGCTACATCATGGCAAGAACAAGTTACATTGGATGAGATGATGATGATGGCCACATTGCACTAGACCAACACGATGAGTTCGTACTGAAACAAGAGACAGCGGTTAGACCTGTCACTCCCCTCAGATAAATTATCCCAATTTGAGCCACACAATCTTTGTTGTTACTCCTAAATGTTACGTGCTTAACGCAGAAGCAGCAAATACCAGTTTTATTGAGGGCTGTTCCATTTAAATATACCTGGGAGGGGGGAATGCCACTTATTTCAGACTCCCCCCCCCACCAATAGAAAAGAAAAAAATTTTCACCCACCACCACCAGAATTTACTTCAATAAATACCCCACTACCACCAGAAAAAAAATCATAAAAATAATTTCCTTTATAGAAACACCCAATCCTAATCTCAACGAAATTAAGAGCCTCACTAATGATATACCAATATACAGCGTGTAAATCTCTCCCTTAAACTTTGCATATAGATGTGCCTCTTGCATTTGACTATAGCTAGCTATAATTTTAATTTCAAATATAGGTGATAATGACTGAAGACCTATTTTTTCCAGCCACATGGCAACAGAAACGAAGTTTGCCATCTTTAAGGGTAGATAACTCCACTACCGGGAAGATAACTCACTACTGTTTTGGAGCAAATTCTGACAAAATGGCACGATCTTTTAAGACAACAAAACGGATATATCTTTTTATTTCTGTGAAAAGGCAAAGGGAGGTCAAGATAAATACTTCCNCCCCCCCCCCCCCCCCCCAACAGAATTTATTTTCAAGAGACCACCCCACCCAACAGAAAAAAATATTGTTTCACCCCCACAACCAACAGAAACATAAAAAATGGCATTCCTCCCCTCCCAGGTAGACTTAAATGGAACAGCCCCGACTTTGGTTTGACCTGACCAGGGCTCAAACTGACGAACAACCACACTTGAGTCAAACATACACTATTTGCAGGAACTTTCGAAATTATATGGACTTGAAGATTCAGAGGCGAAGATTGTCAAAGTTCCAACCTGAAGTTGAACCAATTATAGCCCAGAAATGCCCATGCTATGGCAGCCATGTCTATTTCTAGATCTAGACAAAATAAGAACATTTCGTGTAGGAACTTCAAAAACATCTTTACTGCTATTGCTAAGTTTGCTACAAATTAACCCTGTAGTTTCAGAAGAGATGGTCAAAATGTGAAACGTCAAAGGCAACAACAAAGATGGATGGAAACAAGGTGGTGGCCATAGCTTATGATCATGTGACCCTTATGGTCAGATCTTCTAAAAATATTTATTTATTTTACCTCTTGTAAAGCACAAATTGCCATCACATTCCATCGTAGGGGTGTATTGCTTATTTCAATGGCAATTTCTCTTACCTAAAAAATAAATATGGGATTTAACGCCAACTTAAACAATAGTTTAATTATATTGTTGCGGTCAGTCTTATATAATTATTGGTGGAGGAAACCAGAATACCCTGAGAAAACCACTGACCTACCACAAGTCACTGACAAACTTTATCACATAATGTTGCATCGAGTACACACCTCACAATGAGCTGGATTTTAAATCACAAAACTAAAAAATAAATATAAATCACCATGTATAGACTTTTACTTAAAACATGTAAAATAAAATACAATGGACAAAAAGGATATTAATTTGATAAGTTGGAACTACATTTAAGCTAACTAAATACAACGTTGAAAGAATTTAAGTACTTAAAATGGTCTATCATTCTATCAAAGGACAAATTTTGCGAGACTATGAAAGTGTTTATACTAAACTGCTTTGTATTAAAGATCATAAATTTTTTTATATGAATTGAGCTTCTTTTAAGAGGTTACCTGTCTTATAAGGCTGCATTTTCTCTGTCCCAAATGTGACCTTTTAATACAGCCTTGCATGTTTGACTGCACGTTTGTACATAGTACAATGCTGTCAGTCTTTTACACGCATCTAAGGATTCTTTCACTAATGGTTGCATTATTTCTAAACATATATGTTTAAGACATGTATATTACATGGTGAAAGTGTATTACGTAAGACCGCGTACTTACTGTACTTAAATCGCTCAGCATTGAAGTGTATTTTGGGGCACTGAATAAACCTACCCCCCCCCCATTTGCAACAACAGAAATGTGTCTGCCTTTTAGACGAACTGATGATAAAGGTCAATAAAGATCACTTCCGGTATATATAAATCAGCTAAAACATTATAGATTATGTGTAGTTGTCATTGATCCAATTCGTTACCAAGTATAGTTCATTTCAATAAAGTATTTTGATATCTGCATCATTATTGTAGACGTAGATTTTTTTCTTAGGTTTTTGGATTGAATAGTTTCTAAACTGAATGTGTCTAAAAGCCCAAAATCGTGTGAATCTAATTGTGTCTAAAGGCCCAACATGGCAGTACTTATTATTATTTACCACTCTTGAAAATGGTAGTTTCCTGATGAGTAGATTGGTAGATTTCTGATACTGTCTAATCTCCATCAATGCTCTAACACCTGGCCTAAATCTTCTTTTCTTCCGAAAACTTCCATCTAAAATAGTAGACATAATTTATCTGTCATGTATAATCATGATTCCAAGCCAAACCCCTATTTGATCCTATTCCTTAAACATGTTAAGCTGCTTGCTTAAGATAGAAGCAGAAAATACTAATTTCATAGCCTTTGGTTTTACTTGAGCGAGCGAGTGATACAACATGTAGCTGTTTCACGCCAAATGGGCAATTTTTCAGATCATGGTAAGAACAAGTTACATTCAATGAGATGATAATGATGTCCGTTTTATATTACATTTTGTACATTCACTGGTCAAAAGTATTTTCACAAAGATATTTCCCTATATATTTCATATAAAACCACTTACATGTATTTTCAAAACATTGTCCTGAAGTCATTCCTTATCCAATTTGCATGAAATTTTCAGCATTAAATGCAGAAATAAATATAGTTTCTTCTTTTTATTATTTTCATATCATTTTATTTCTACTTTTACATAAAGTATGATTTAAAAATGAAGTTTTAATTTTTTCAACAAATCTTACTATATAATCATAGAAAATTGTGACATTGAAAATTTACATTTGTGTTTAAATCATAAATGCTTCTAAATAAAAGTAAAAAAAAAAATGCATAGACATTTTAAAATAAACTCCAATTAATTCTCCTTTTAAAGGTGAAAATTTCACAAGAAAATTGGATAAGGAATGACTTCAGGAGAATGTTTTAAAAATAAGTGGCTTTATATCACTGTGTAGCATCACCACCGGATATAGGTACCTCGTGAAGTCGGGTAAGGTCAATTTTTTTTCTTATTTTCATTATATTCTACGTTCTTCTGACAAGTAAAGTTTTGTGATATTGATTCCTAATAATGTAGCTACTATTTAAGGCTGATTATGATCCATAATTGGCTTTCTCTTTCTTCTAATCGTCAGAATCGGACTGGGTGGTACCGGTTCAAAGAAGCATGTGACGAGTTCAAAGTTGTAAAAAACACGCTTATCCTTCAACTATTCATTTGAAGTTTTTGTAGAACAAAATTTTATCATATTTAAGCTTGAACAATGCTGTATTTCGAAATAAACTATTGTTTTCACAGAGAAATTCATGTAAATAAAACGACATCGCTGTACAGCAAATAGAAAGGTAGCTACAAAATGTATTTGCCGTACAGTAAACAACTATTCACCGTACAATTTATCCGCTTGATTTACATGAATTTCTCTGTGAAAACAAGTTTATTTCGAAATACAGTGTTGTTCAAGATTAAATATGATAAAACTTTGTTCTACAAAAACGTCAAATGAATAGTTGAAGGATAAACATGCTTTTTACAACTTTGAACTCGTCACATGCTTCTTTGAACAGGTACCACCCGGTCCGATTCTGACGATTTCAAGAGAGAGAAAGCCAATTATGGATCATAATCAGCCATAAATAGTAGCTACATTATTAGGAATCAATATCACAAAACTTTACTTGTCAGCAAAACGTAGAATATAATGAAAATAAAAAGAATTTGACCTTACCTGACTTCACGTTTGTTTTTCCACCCACTTCAAGGGTACCTATATCCGGTGGTGATGCTACACAGTGTATATGAAATATATAAGAGAAATATCTTAGTGTGGAAATACTCATGACCCGTGAATGTACATGTAGAATAACACATATGTTATTAGAGTGCTAGCTCACTGAAACAAGTCTGTGTGTAGACATGTCGCTCCACTCAGACACATTATCCTGATTCTGAGCCAACCAGTCTTTGCTCTTTTTTCATAAAGCTGTGTGCTTAGCAGAGAGGGAACAAATACTAATTTCACAGTCTTTGGTTTGACCCAAGTGAGTGATTGCTGCGTAATGACAAATGAGCAAGTTATCAGTAACATTATTGTATGCCGAGAACAAGTTTATATACAATGAGATAATAATTATGTCTGCTTTAGACCAACACAGATTTTTTGATAGTGCCAACAACGGTTTGTGTGTAGACTAGATATGTCACTCCATTCCGAGTCCTCAAGATAAGCACTGGTCCTCTGGCTCAAGACCGGTAAATTTTCATTTTTTTTTAAACTGAAAGGCATATTGTCTATGATTTTTTTTTATAATTTTAAACTGTCCATAAATGATTTGTTTAAGCTACCATTAACCACAGTTATGCTGCAAAATATACGATTGGTGTTCTTTTTTTGACAAAAAAGACCCAAAACTATCGTTATCGGAATTATTGTCCAGGATGACAAAAAATTCAAAGTGAAAGTAACAGCGCCACCTATAAAAACGGAAGTTTGGAATTCTCGGGGGTTTATCTTTGAGGTAAGGAAAATACTGTTAAGATTCAAACACTTCATGCTTGTCACGCTCATTTAATGTTGTTTGAATCTTAACGTTTCGTAGCGTATTCGCCAATAATTCGGTTGTTAATCTTCATTTTATGAAGGTCAGTACGGAAAACAACAATAATTTGGGGTATGAAAAAATACCAATGTGGTAGACAATATACCTTTAAGAACTATAATAAAATAAATTCAAGGATTTGATTCAGACCAGTAAATTCAAATTTTCATTTATAGGATTGCAATAAAGACACATTATCTTGATTCCAAGCCAACAAGACTCCATAATGCTGTGTGCCCGATTTAGACTCCTTTTAGGTTTGAAATAAAAATAAAAATAGCAAAAATGTTTGATGTCCATGGCATTTTTCACACCGACTCTTAATAATTTGGATTATGTGATGTCATAATCTCGTTGAAATAAGATTTCCGATGAAACATTCTTCTAGGTTGGAGATACAGACCAAAATTTCTTCGGAAGTCTAATCTCAACCAGATTAGTGATGTCGTTCTGAAAAGAGGGGGAGGGTCTAGTGGTAGCAGGTCAAAGCGGCACCTGGTAATTTCGGCATCTATCTACATAGTCAAATCGGCACTTAAGGTTGGTTAGTTCGGCACCTGTCATGGTCAATTCGGCACCAGTATTAAAAATAATTTAGTAATAAAATATTTATATAAAAATAAAAAAATAAAGTTGGATTTAGTACCAAATATATCTATACAGTCAATCAACATTTTTTTTTTAGTAACTTATTACGATTAAATTTTAGTTGCGTTTAATCAAGGATCTATATAGTACTATATAAATCCTTGGTTTAATTAATTTTAATTATTTCCTTTCATTAAATAATTACTTATAATATAAATTCAATACATCTAACATGCTGCGTGATTAACATTAGATGTGTTTCTTTTAAATAGACTCTGGAAATCTTTGATGTTACAATGTAGAAGGAAAGACACATTAAACCTACACCCAAGCCATCGTCATTATTTTGAGGAAATTTAGAAAAACACAAGCTTTTACGTAGTAGACAGATCCAAGGACAAGTATTCGGGCTATGGAAGCAGTATGATCGTCGTGAAATTACCACTAGTCAGCTGCTCCGGGAGTGCATCTTTGTGTATGGACCATGCACCAGCACAATAAATAAATTGATTATATTGTTCTATCTGTCATTGTTATTTATGATATGGCAAAATAAATAAAATTAATAAATGCAATTTATTATCTCTGAATTTATTGTTTCTTTTTATTATTATTATTATTATTATTATATACATTGTGAAGCAGAATATGAACATTTTTACAGTTAACATGTTTCATTCAAATACATATATCGTGTCGTGACATCTGCTCGGTCATGCAATAAAGTCGGTCATTTGTTTTGATTTACAATTCTCGCGCAACACGAGGCCAATGACGTCATTCTGTATATTTATAATGTATATAGACGCTGAAGCAGTTTTTTAAAACTTTTTGAAGATTATAAAATGCGATTAAAACAAGTAAGATTGAATTAAACAAATTCCATGCAAGTGTAAAAGTACCTTTTTACTAATGTCCTTTTTACCTGGTCATTCTGTCTGTGAAATCTATTCTAATCGATGGTATTCCCCAAACATTTTTACATTTCCGGTTTGTTGACATAATTGTCATTATAGTTCATGACCGTTTCAGGAATGTAGGCCATGCAAATTGTATTTTAAAATACTGTGATATTAAATGTGATTAAAATAATGAAATTAGTCATTAATTGTTTTACAAAAGTATGACAGAATGTAGTCAGTCTATAGATTGACTTGTATTGACAAAAGCAAAAACACCAAATTCACTGGATCAAATACTTTATTTTATGCGGTAAGCAAGTTTAATATTTGCATCATGAATTAATTTTTAATGCTTCAATTTCAAACTACATTTTAAAAAAAAACCATCTTTTGAAATTTTTCAGACAAAACAATTACACCGAAAAATCTAAAATACTGTGCTTTCTTAATCTGGTTTACTTTTTAAGTTTAGTTTGGCCTATGACAAAAACATGTGCTTTATTGACCTTTGACCGGCCTTATGTGACGTAATAGGACGCCATTTGGAAAAAGGATAGTAAACAAATATGGGTCAGTGTGTTATTATTATCTATCTTTTTTCCATGGAACTTTACACATGTGAGCAAGAATAGACGAGGAACATAATTCATTAATTGCAAAGAAAAAAATGTTTACTTTTCAAACATGAAAAAAATGGGTCCATATAATTACCCAAAAGGGACCCTAAAGGTACCCTATAGCTACCCAAAGGGACCATATAAGTATTCAAAATAACAATTTAAATGTCAAATAAACCCTGTAAATTTTATAATTTAGTCATACTTTATGTTTGTCAAAATACAAGCGGTCTTTTTTGTCGCCTTATTTTGTTACTTTCTTTAATGAAGGGCTTCTTAGAAACATTGAATTTCCACTCAACGTCTGTATTGCAGTTTTTTGTTTTTACAATCAAATAATTTATAAACAACGATTTGGTTTTGACCGACACATTAATAGATATTTATTAATGAATACCAATGATTGGCGATTATTGGCTTTTTCGTAGTTCTGGTCAGGTTTTGTAGTCCAAGCCGAGCTTTCGTATACCAAGCGCGATCACGCGGTAACTGTTGTTTTTAAATAAATGATCAAACATTAAACTTACACTAATATACGAGATACAATTTCATATAAATTTCAC
This sequence comes from Gigantidas platifrons, assembly GCA_002080005.1. Taxonomy (NCBI): domain Eukaryota; kingdom Metazoa; phylum Mollusca; class Bivalvia; order Mytilida; family Modiolidae; genus Gigantidas; species Gigantidas platifrons. Next base: position 916,660 of record MJUT01048196.1, on the reverse strand, counting down.
TATATTTTTTCAGTAGTAACATATCCATTTTAGAAGGTCAAGATTCAGGTAATTAAATACACGTCAAAAAAGGATAAAAAAAAGTAAATTTAATGTCAAATACACAAAATAAGTACACATTCTTATTCTAATGACAATTAAGTATATTTTATGGACCCTTTAGCCATAGGTACATTTGGGGTCCCTTTGGGTACATTTTAGGTCCCTTTGGGTACCTTTGGGTAATTATATGGACCGAAAAAAATAACTAAACATTATCCAATGACTGACCACAGTCACTTGAATTTCAATGATTTAAATAAAGGAAGAGTAAAAAAAATATTGTATATATATATAATATAATTCAGGGGTGTGGAATTGCCATGCCCGACTCGTCCGACTCGTACATAGAACCTGCCGGACAAGTAGATTTTCCTGGCTAGCTTGTCCGGGGACAAGTAAAAATCAACAAATAAAAATAATTTCTAATTAAAGTACTCTGGGAAGACAATTCCTCAAATGATATTATATCGTAAATATTGACGGTTATTTAGATAAATGTTGTTTTTTTTTTTATTGGAAACGATCACGTCAGTGGTGTTCCGAAAGCAGCTAAAAATAACCAGAATTGTACAAGTTCTAAGTTGAGTATTACGACCCGATTGCAATGATTTACTTAACGATAACCGGGACTGTGTAACAGGTTTTTACAGGAGTTCCGAATGTGACATTTCCTTGCTTGTCCATAGCCATACATCCGTGAACGTATAATACAAATCGGGTTGCAGTCATTACAATGGACAAATATTTGATAATAATAAAAAAAAGACTGGGAAAGATTCTGGCCACAATGAACATCACGAAAAAGTTAAACGCAAAACTCTAGCAGAAAAGGACACAAAATGTTAGGAAAAACACCCAAGTGGTTAGCCGATTTCTCATGTTTACTGCTGGATTCTGATAGTGTCTCATATTGAAATATCTGCAGAATATACTCTGATTTTGCTGACAAGAAATCATTAATGTTTATTGCAAAATCGTGGACAGAATGGATACCTATCTTCCCACCAGTCATCTGCAAAGTATGAAGACACCACTAAAACTAAATACTAGTATTACATGACTGTTTGATTGATAAATCCATTGTCAAGGTTAATCAAAATGAACTTCATTGATATGAGATTTGTTTTTAACTCAGCTTATTCTGTATCTAAAAACAACCAGATATTCTCTGACTGCATATTCCTATCTGAAATCCAAATTTAAAATGGCCTTCATTTGGACAGTGATCACTTAGGCAGGGATGTTTGTGTTAACTTTATTAAAGCTATATTTCAAATTTTACGCAATGAAGTAATAGACAATATAAACAAGTTCAATTTAGCAACTGTGTTAATAAGTATCAAATGTTTGTACAAAAAACAGGACAAGTAGAATTTTGTCCGGACAAGTAACTTTTTTCAGATGACTTGCCCGGGGACAAGTAGAACATTTCAGTATTTCCACACCCCTGTTAATGCTACGTGCTTAAAAGAGAAGCAACAAATACCAACTTCATAGTCTTTCCTTTGACCTGACTAGAGTTTAATACCCTATGATCTACCATACCCGAGGTGAGCACAATTATAACCATTATAAGACAGATACAGTCNTATTGCTTTCTAAATTTCTCAAATGATCTAATTAATCGATTAAAATTCATATGAAGTGATTACCGCTAAATTTATGATTTTACAGATGCTTTGAAATAGTATTTCTCATCCACTTGCTGAAGAGTACCACCATGGCGATTGTAACAAACTCAGATGCTGAGCGTCAGTGAAAAAATGGTCCATACGTTTGTAAAATGCTCGGAATGAAGGTTCTTACAATACGGATGCATAAAAAAACATGTCCAGTGTAGAAAAATATCCACGAAGCGTATCACTTTGCGTCCGTTTAGGCCTAATGACGATTGTTTACATTTTGGTGCAAAAATGCATTTCACAACTTCCCTTATATACTATATATCCAGGGTTTTTGCTCCCCTTATTTTACTGCCGAATTTCGGCAGCATTCCCAATGAAAAATAGGCTCCATTTTTCCCAAAATCAGTCCGATAATTCCCAAACTGATTGGAGTTATTGTCGGTAAAAATCCTGATTTAGTAACCGTTTCCGGAAACGTTTTTTTATATTATGCGATTACACTCATATCCAGTCATCTGTAAGCTTTTCTGTACAATCGTTTGTCGTTCTTTTTTGACATAAACATGTGTCACAACAGTAAATTTTACCTGAATAAAAATAAAACCTAAAGAGGCAAAACAACACTGTCAATTTATTCTTTTTTTGTGACAACGAAAAAGAAGAAACCCAAGGAAAATGATGATGAAATCAGCGTTTGTGAAGTCGAATGACAAACTCACGGCGACGATACTGAGTGTTGCTTACTCGCTACTCTTATCTCAGCACAAATAACGTAAAAAAAAATCAGAGTTGGACGAAAATCATCCAACACTGGTTAAGCAGGATATGAGAAGGTTTAGTTCACTTAAGTATGAGCACAGGGGCTTGAATCGCTTGCATAGAGGTCACACGGCCTATATACCCTATATACTAACAAGGGATGTAACGACCAATGTAGCCAAGCCACTACCAGTTCTGTTTCAGGCTTGAAAAAAATATTAAAAAATCACACATTCAAACAATCTTTGTTGACATTCGCTAGCATATTGATTTATCTTTCCGACGAGGCATAATTGTTCACTACTGCTTCACTCTAGAAGTCAGAGCACCCCTGCAAAATTGAAACTTTGCTCCAAAATAGCTCACCAACGTTTTGCTATGGACACAGTCAACGGTAAAACTCCAAGAGTAAAGAGCACAATTGCGGACAATATCCGCATAAATCCTGACTGTCGTAAATACCTATGAACGCCTTCGACTCAACTATCACCAGAACAGTTCACATAGTGCAGACGAAAAGCAGTAACTCACGTTTTACAGTCCGGTATAAATCCTTTCAAATGTTGGAAGCCATTGTTAAAATACACAGCAGCAAATGAAATCTGTCATCTGATTGGTTAATATTTCTCACGGCAGGGTAAGTGTTTTTACTTATTCGTAACATATAAGAAATATTGTAAATGATTTTGAGGTATATTATAATCATATAAAATTACTTCTAAAAGTAATTTTCACTGAAATTTTTTTAAAGCATATATTTCAAGCGTTATCAGAATGTGGGCGTGTCGTGAGAAATATTAACCAATCAGATGACAGATAATTTTCATTTGCTGCTGTGTATTTTTATTCAAGCCCCTGTGAGTATGAGCAAAGTTTTCCCTGGTTATATTATTGTTGTATTAAATCATATCAGGTTATTTGTGTAAATATTATGACTTTTTTCAAACTGATCCCACTAAATCATCCATCCTTTACTTGAGGAATATCATCCCTGCCTCTATGGAAAGGAGCTTTTCATATATGAATTTGATTAAAACTCTTCTGAGCCGTCTGAGGTAAAGATTGACTCAAATGAATTTGGAAGCTTTTGATATGATCCATGGAAGGAAAGGACAAACTGAAATAAATTCTATTGCAAAGTTATTTTGTTTATTATTGCCAAATTCATATTGTCGATAAAATTTCCCAATTTAGGTTAGGTGGCAATTCCCAACACAGCCAGCAAAAACCCTGATATCGTGTCGTGACATCTGCTCGGTCATGCAATAAAGTTGGTCACTTGTTTTGATTTACCATTCTCGCGCAGCACGAGGCCAATGACGTCATTCTGTATATTTGTAACGTATATAAGACGCCGAAGCAGGTTTTTAAAACTTGAAGATTATAAAATGCGAACAACACAGGTAAGATTGAATTGACCAAATTTCATACAAGTAAAAAAACTCCTTTTTACTAATGTCCTTTTTACCCGGTCATTCTGCCTGTGAAATATATTTTAAGCGATGGTATTCCCCGAACATTTTTAACTTTCCGGTTTGTTGACATAATCGTCATCACAGTTCATGACCGTTTCTGGAATGTAGGCCAAGCAAATTGTATTTTAAAATACTTTGAAAATATGATGATTGATCTTTCAGATTCAGGGCATGAAGATTACCATTTCCCGTTTCCCGGGGAAAGCAAAAAAAGTAAAAAAAACACATGGGAAAGTAACTTGCTGATCAGTATTTCCCGCCGGGAAAGTGTTATAAGTCCGTTGTTGCTCGTTGTTGTACTTTGCGGTTATCAGATATATCAGTTTCTGAAACTGGTTTACGATTTATTTAAGCCTGAATTCCGTACGTAAAGGTATAAAATTGTATGTACACAAGGTACCAGATATCGATGTTGTGGTTTGTTGAACTTTCACAGATATTTTGAAATAAAAACTAAATTAAAAATTAGATAATATGAGTAGGCACGGCCTATAGAGAGGTCGGAAGTCAGTGAATATAATAGATCTTAATAAAGAAAAAAGGAACCATTCGTTTCAAGTGAAATAGTCGGCCGAATTTCTGTGTACGAAAATGAAAAGGTGTTTTGTACCCTCTGGTCTCTGTAAAATTCCCAGACCTTACAACTAGGAGCATTAAAACAAGATCTATCAAAAATAATAATCACAAACCAGCAAAAACGTAGTTTTATTTAGATTCAAATCTCAAATTGCTTATAAACACACAAAAATCAAAGTAAGAAAAATCAATTTATTTTCAAACAACAAAACCCTTTCAGTTATGCACAGAATGCAGGATTTTGCATTAAATATTTCAAAATGTTCATGTGGGGGCATGTCCCAAACCCTCCTAGATAAATTTGGCCGGCTTAGTGGGCCTCAACGGGAAAGTAGAAATTTGGAAGGGAAAGTAATTTTTTTATTTCACTTTCCCTTGGGCAAGTGACTTAAAAAATAATTCTTCATGCCCTGAGATTCCACCATTTTTGTGTGTGTTCATTGTAAGTGAGTGATATTAAATGTGATTAAAATAAATTGAAATCAGTCATTAATTGTTTTCCAAAAATACGGCAGAATGTAGTCAGTCTAACAGATTGTATTGACAAGCAAAAACACCAAATTCATTGGATTAAATACAAATGTACATTATTATATATGCCATTTATGGGTAGGCAAGTTTAATATTTGCATCAAATAATTAATTTTTAATACTTCAACTTCAAACTATTTAAAAGAAAACATCTTTCGACATTTTTCAGACAAAACAATTACACTGAAAAAGCTAAAATACTGTACTTTCTAAATCTGGTTTACTTTTTAAGTTTGGTTAGCCTAAGACAAAACCATGTGCTTTATTGACCTTTGACCGGCCTTATGTGACGTAATAGGACACCATTTGGGAAAATCGTACACAACAAATATGGGTCAGTGTGTTTTTATTATCGATCTTTTTTCCATGGAACTTTACACATGTGAGCAAGAATAGTTGAGGAACATAATTAAAAAGAAAAAAAATTTTACTTTTCAAACATGAAAAAAATAATCAAACATTATCCAATGACTGACCGGCTTATTGTCAGACGGGGATATACATGTATATACATTATTTTTTTTACTCTTTCTTATTTAAATCATTGAAATTCAAGCGACTGTGGACTGACCGACTTATTGTCACACGGGGATACATTTAAATATTAATCACTAAAATTTCATTAAAATTAAAAATTTTCAATGTACAAATGAAAAAAATATATATACATAGGTGCCGATTTGACCAAGTGCCATTTAACATGGGGCCGAAATGACTAACCTAGGTGCCGATTTGACTAGGTGCCGAAGTGACTTGAATTCCTTCTAGTGGTGGATTTTCCACAGCTACAGTACAATGACAATGTCCCACCTTTGTTTTGGCTATTATATGAGACTCTTCTACTTGTGCCTGGTGCATTAGGTTTGTTAATATGTCGAACCATATTTCTCACTTCGCTACAAATATTATATTTATCATCTGTTTGAAATTGGTGTTTATTTGCTTAATCATGCGCAGTGAACAAGAAATTTGTAATATCCAAAATCGTATCATACCTGAAAGGTGTAAATTCCGTGAAAATAATAATCTAGTTAAAATAATGTAAATATGAGCTTGCACGCAAATGAATTTAATAATAATACTTATTATGTGTTCTGGTTAAGGGAGGATCTTTTTTCAAAGTTTTTTTTAGAATAAATTCCGATAATTTATTTATAATATTTATATTTTCATTATTCAGTAACCAGTAAAATTTGTCTTTAGTTTGAAGAGAGGCGACTTGATTGTTATCATTATAAATAAAGTCCACACATGCAAGTTGCTGTTAACATAATAAGGAAAAAAGAGATGAAATAATAAAGAAATATAGAAATTGTATTGAAGATAAACATGTAAACAGAAATTATTTTTTTTTAAAAGGGGGGGGGGGAGAGGTAATTCCGTGCCACGAGAGCCTGTGATAATACCAACATACATTAATATGCATCATCGCAAGGACATACTACATATATATGCAAACAAATATAAAACTGTTTATTAATGAGAATTGCATCGGTTACGTGGTCGCCTCGAGTGCGGTAGACCGTGACATAAAATTTAATGTTAAATTCTTTCCACCGGATATAATTTCAACCGGAAAAAATTATGCCTTACATATACCGGTCACAGTGATACCGGTGTCGTAAAATTTTTGGCTACCTCATGAAAATTAGCTACCGGTAGCTAATTTTCA
>MJUT01048196.1:881587-900207 GCA_002080005.1 Gigantidas platifrons | reverse complement strand
GTGCTGTAATGGAGTGTAACACCACTCTCTGAGGGTAAGATGGTTATGAATGAATAGAAAAATGATTGGTGAAGCGATATATATTAGGGTTTTGGATAGAAAATAAAATCTGATAGCCACAAAACGTGGAAATGTGACTCTCTCGAGTGTGTGAGAAAAATCCGCTGTTTTGTTTATGGCAAGCGCTCTGACGTTCAAACGACAACAGCAAGTTCTAAATAGTCGTCGAACGGCAGAGGAATCTCGGACTACTGTGCTACATGTGATGAATAGTGACTTTTTAATTTTAGTGATCTATGACTTTATTGTTCAGAACATTCTGCCTTCATTCTTATTGCTTTGCTATAACCTTATGATTATGAATAAATTATAAATAAAGCTTGTATCCTTCATTCATCATATTAAACACTACTTAAGACAGAAATGTAAACAATACATATTGAAGTGGGATGCAGTTGGTTCAATACTGAAACAAACAAAAGGAAAACATCCATAAACAATAAAAACATGCATCAAATACGTCGATAAAAAATCTCCAGTTATGAGACCAAATCTCCAGCCAAAAATTTGTAAATCTTCAGTTGTAGCATAGCAACTCTATCACATGTATGGGACTATTAATAGAAATATGTCAGACAAGATGTAGACCTTGACCTTTTTTCCCCACGTAGGAGTCGGGTCGTTAAGGACAAAATCATTATACATGTTATATTTACTTATGAACAAAAGCTTGTTAATTGTATCATTGAAATAGAGAAGACGATTATTCTGTGGATCAAAGAGCGTCTTGGAAATACATCACCTACACACAGGAAAACAGATTAAATGAGCTTCAGAATCATATATAGTGTGCTAAGCATCGGAAACGAGTATCTCCCATGACTATATACTCAACCATTACAGCCAACAAATGTTGCTAGATTTGTGTATCGTGTTAGGTAAATGAGTTTGCCAGACATTTATTTATGGATATCGGAAACGAGTATCTCCCATGACTATATACTCAACCATTACAGCCAACAAATGTTGCTAGATTTGTGTATCGTGTTAGGTAAATGAGTTTGCCAGACATTTATTTATGGATATATTGTGACAAAATATGGATGTAATAGTTTGAAATATAAAATTTCACAAGGAGGTTTGTATTATTTTACAATCAACATACGTCTTCTTGTGAAATTTTGGATGTGAAGTGAAATATAATCAAATTATGGGCCAAATTTTACCAGCGAGCTGCTGTTAAGTTCGAATCAGAATCAGGATTATTTTTATTTTGACAAATTTTTCTGAATGGTTTTTTGTTCTTTTGTAAGGTATTTTTACCTTAATAATTATATATAAAAACAGAAAATATAGGTTATATATTTTTATAAAATAAATTAATTAAAAAACACGTGTCTTCTTAGAAAAAGGTAAATCCGAGTATTTATGATTATGCAAAGCAGATGTTTGTTTACAAACTGAAACAATAATTATATATATCAGTGTATTTTGTAAACAACTAATGGTACGTAGATATCTAACATAGTTAACACTTAATCCAAATATATAAGCTTATAGACAAACTGTGTTAATCACTATATTTGGTTCATTTTTTTTTCGGTAGTAATTTTATAATACTATACAGTACTATGATTATCTCCCTTTAATCAAATTCGTTAAAAAACATTTTCCTCAATAATTAGTGTTAATTCAACTTTTTGCATTTAATTGTTATATTTTGAAATCATTATCAATAATAAACAATAACTTTTTTAGGTTCATATATATAAGAAAATTGTAGTTGCAATTATGAATATTATAGTTGCAATTATTTAAATTAAATATACCTACCTTGAAGAACTTTTGAATTTATTTATATAATCAACGCCCACTTTTATATAATTATATTGCCGAACTTCCTACGGTCTTTTCCGAATATTATAATTATACTTCGGTATGTTCCGAATTATTTTGGTCGATTCTAAATTAACATACACACGTCAAATACGTCAAGAAACTATCCAATTAAAAGTTTCTCGATATACACGAACTGGACGAGAATTCCTTTACGTATTATAAAATCCCGAGATACATCGAATGGTAAAATCGGCCATTTTCTAGCGTGTTATTTGCCGATTCCATCCCCTTTCCATATGACATCCCCTGGTTCGAACGGCGTATTTTTCACGTGTATAGTATGTAGGCATATTCATGTAACAGGACTGAGTCTAATTCGTAAGTAGTTAACGTATCAATGATCAAAGTTGTCAATATAATTAAATTAAGATGTTTGTTATCTTTTCCTTGTTTAGCTCGCTTTGTCAAAGCCACTCAAAGGTCATGCGAGCTTTGTCCATCCCTTGGCTTCCGTCGTCCATCGTCTGTTATCTTTTCACATTTGAATCTTCTCCTCTGAAACTGCGTAACCAAATGAACCGTTACTTGGTAGGAAGCACCTATAAAGATTGGCGTATCTCCTGAGGAAAAAAGTGAAAACAAATATCTAATTTTAACTAAATTGGCAAGTTGTAATTATGCAATTGACAGAATAATTTATTACCGTTTGATTTTCAAGTGGTACAGGTATATTTAGCTTTTTCATAAAGATAACAAATTTACAAATCGAATGATGTGTCATCATCTGCTTACCACACAGGCACATGGGTCCAGGATATATTTTTTTTTTTTCAATTTTATCAATAAAATGTGCATCTACAACGTATATGAACCCGTTTGACATGTTTCGTTGTGAAATAAACGCCTTTATGAACTATGGCCCATTTAGTAGATACAAAATGTATTAGGAAAGGTGATTGTTCGTTTTATTGATATTGGTGGAATTGTTGACCATACTGTTTAAACATTCTTTTAGATAATTTTTTTTTTAATCTTGAAAAAAATACCGGTAGAAGAATAAAAAATCATATGTTTAATATGAAATTCTCTTCTTAAAATTTAATGAGCGAGTGATTGGTAAAACGCCAAATGAACAACTTTTCAGCTATGTCGTAGCGAAACCACCGGGTTTGTAACTAGAGCAACACGACGGGTGCCACTAGTGGAACAGGAACTGCTTACCCTTCCGGAGCACCTGAGTTCACCCCCGGTTTTTAAGGAGGTTCGTCTTTCTCGATCTTTAGTTCTCAGTGTAATGTTTTGTAGATCGTTGTTTATCCTTTTGTCCTTTTTCTTTTGGCAATTCCCAGAGGGTGTGCCGGGGGTAGAATAGGCACCAGGTTTCTCCGTCCTAGAAGCACTAGTACTCTAAAAGGGGTAAACCCCGCGGGAACCCCGGGGTATAGAAATGGGACCGAGAGCTTCTTCGGCTTGAAGGGGCGTCCGTCGGTTGTGCGGGATGTATAAATTGACCACCAACCCGTCCTTCGGATGAGATGTAAAAAACCGAGATCCCGTGTTGAGAGATTGCCACCATCTTCGCACGTTAAAGAACCCAGTGTAACAGCTCATTATGCTCATGATGAGTGGTCCATAGGAGACCTGTTGCACTGGCAAAATTCTCCGCCCCTACCCATCACATTTCCTTGTTTCGAGTCCCGTGGCGTTTAGATTATTCTCGTCCTGAATATAGCTGAAAAATTGCTCGCTGCACATTAAACATCAATCAATCAATCAATCAATCAATCAATCAATCAATCAATCTTTTGGCAATTATGTTCTTCTTCGAATACGGATTCTGATTACCCCTTTGGTACCTCCATATGTTTAATATGAAATTCTCTTCTTAAAATATAATGAGCGAGTGATTGGTATAAATAACGCTATATGAACAGTTTTTCATCTATATCGTGGCGAAACCACCGGGTAACTAGAGTAGCACCACGGGTGCCACTAGTGGAGCAGGAACTACCCACCCTTCCGGAACAACTGAGTTCAACCCCGGTTCTTGGTACTAGATCTTTAGTTTTATGTGTAATGTATTGTAGATCGTTATTTGTCCTTTTCCTTTTGGCCATTATGTTGTCTCTCAATTTACGGATTCTGATTACCCCTTTGGTACCTTCAAGCTCCTCTGTGAGATACATTCGGTGAATTGACAATGATGTCTACTTTGTTATAGACCAACTTGCTTGGATGGAATAGTGCTATCCCTGACACTGAAACAACAGTCCACGTGTAGACATGGCGCTTCACGCGGAGACACTAACCTGATTCAGTCGTTGCTTTTTCCCTTTCATTAGGCGTACTAACCGGAGAATCAACAAATACCAGTTTTATAATCTTTGGTTTAGCACTACTTGAAACTTAGGACCAATCACACTCGAGGCGAACACACTAACCATTACACCACTGATGGGCTTTCTTGAAATATAATTACAGTATAATTAAAATCATTGAAATATAGAATGATATACAGTCAAACTTGTGTTAAGAAGTCACCTTTGTGACTAAGATTTGATTTTAATTTTTGGTGTTTAACGCCACTTTCAACAATATTTCAGCTATATCATGGCGACCAGTTTTAGTGGTGGAAGAAGCAGGAGTACCCGGAGAGAACTACCGACCATGGGCAAGCAACTGGTCAACTTTATCACTTGCGGTTGCGAGTCGAGTGCACCCTTTTTTTAATTTACAAAGCCGGGCGCGAACCCACGCCGTATTCGTGATAGGCTTGTATGAGTTGTTAAGATCCAGCGACCTAACTCATTGAACCACCCGGGCCCCTTGAGACTAAGAAAAAGTAGCCTTATAAGACAGGTGACCTCTTAAAACAGGTTCAATTAATATGGAATTTTCTATGACAAGACAAGAAAAAGATGACCTTTTAATACAAGTGACTGCTTAATAGAGGTGACCACACGGGCAGGTTTGACTATATAGATATTTTTTTTTCAGTAATTATGGATGCCACAAGCAAAAACATCTCGCTACAGTTCTACGACTATCTATGCAGTGTTGTAGGGACCAAACGTGTTGTGAAGACACGTAGACAGATCTGTAATGCGGTGGATCGTGTCATGTATGGTAAAATTGGAACAGTCATCAGTAGTGGAAGCAAGGCTGAAGGATTGGATTTAAAGGGAAGTGATTATGATATTATGCATGTTTTTACACAGTGCCAAGTGTACGAAAATGTAAATGCAATTGGAAAAATAACAAATAAAATTAATTTGATAATGGACGCCGATGACTCGCCACCGGGATTTACATTACTACAATTATTGGATACAAGACAGAGATTTAATCCATCCATTGCTGAAAGCTGTAAGGCTATTGAACAAAAGATATACATTTCAAGCAAATTATTCAGAGAAATGGGAGTTGCGAAGAACGCTAGAATGCACGGTCCATGTCAGTCTGCGCATGACGGGTCTGTTGATCTTGCGCATACATTTCACTGTAGAGAATGGATTACCCAAGCTCAACGGTGGATTACCAGATCTCGGACATCTTGGCCGGATTATTCTGTATGTGAAACAATACAAGAATATGGTGTTCTGTTTGTACCTATAGGATTTAAAGATTCACCTAGGACAGACCTACAATTTAGAATTTCGTTTTCAGTTGCTGAGAAATTGCTCATTTATTCATTTAACCATGTACACCTACTATGCTATGCCTTAATGAAGATAGTCTTGAGTGACATAATCAGCAAGAAACACGAGGGTCAGTTGTGTTCATATTTTCTTAAAACAATTATGTTCTGGATGGCTGAAGAGACTGATGAATCAGCATGGAAACCTGAAAACATTTTGCATTGCTTTCGAAATTGTTTTAGACGATTGATTTATTGCGTGGAATATTCGACATGCCTACACTACTTTATGCCGAAGAATAATATGTTTGAGGGTAGATTTGATGGAGCCGTAAAAAAAGATTTATTAAATACTCTAAATGATATATACAATTCTGGAGGTCTGTTTATTTTGCGTTCGGAAACATTGGAGGGATTTCTATCCCCGGTGATAACTAAATTCAACACATCCGCGGTACCATTTCTTGTTTATATGAGTATGGTATTATTTACTTTAAATATGCCTTATTGTGAACACAAGGCGATGTTTGGATGTTTAAATTTCTCCGGCAAGCAAATATACCTTATGCTTCTTTCACTGATCAACCAACGATTGGCCCAGTCTGTTTCACTCTATGATAACCGTTTGGAAGGAAACAAGGCAACTTATACGCGATACCGGAAGTGTTTATGTCATTTACTGCTGGGCTTAAATCAAGATGGCATTTCCGGTTGGTTATTGTTGGCTTCATTCTTTTATACACGTAAACAGTACAATGAATGTCGTAAAATAATAAGTCATTGTCTACATAAATCTACACCTGATAAAATATTATTATGCAACAATATGGACAAGGGAAGTCAGCATGCATTTGACAAACGGTTGAAAATTGTAGAAAAGCCACGTTTTCTCCATGCATGCAAGACAATTGTTGTTGATGACGTTAAATTTATTGAACCTTCGTGTCTACTTCCAGTGATCCTCTCACATGCTACTGACAACCCTACGATTCCTTCTGTTGTATTTGCACACTTTTTGGATTGTTTATGTTTGCATCATTTAAACCAGGATGATAAAAAATGGCGTGCACTTCATGAACTACAATTAACGATTAAAGAGATGTATTTTATCAGGAGTAACAGTCTGCGGATCAAAATATCAAATCTATGTTTTTCATTAGCTAAGCAATTGTTAACTAATTAAAATGAAGAAAAAGGATTCTGAGAAAATCAAGACGGTTTTAAAAAACTGACATGTGAAACTGTGAATTGGGTAAGGTTATTGTGGGTGAGTGATTGTTGTTTAACGCCAACTCAACAAATTTTCAGCTATATCATGGCGAGAACAAGTTAATTTTCAATGAAATGATTATGAAGTCAGCTTTGTACTATACCAACACGAATTGTTGGATTTTTATAGTGCTAGCTCATTGAAACAACAGTCCACTGATAGACATGTTGCCCCACTCGGACACACTATCCTGATTCCGAGCCAACCAGTATGTGCTCTTTTTCCTTAATGCTGCTGCTTAGCGGAGAAGCAACAAATACTAATTTTGTAGTCTTTGGTTTAACCCGATCGGGGCTCGAACCCACGATCTACCGCACTCGAGACGAGAACGCTAACCATTACAACATCAATGCGGTTCGTAAAACGTAGGTGTTCGGAACCCGTTCACGTTTGAGGTGGGTATCAGGGCGGGAACCTACGTCAGTGGTATTGGACTTTGTGGTCAGAAGTCAACGACATTTACCACTCGACCACCATGTCTCCTGCCTTATTTGTTATTTGATAAATGGATTTTATAAGCATGCTAATTATATATTTATCAAAGCATATTTTATTAAAAAAAAAAAATAAAAAATAACTTGAGATCTCCTCCTTCAGGCATAGGTGACCATAACCAATTATAGCTATCATGTTTATGCCCTTTGTGTTTCTTGTTCTCGAAGATTGTAAAATTATTTGGCTTTGCAATCTTTTGTTTTTGAACTACTTGATGGAAGCTATTCCAGGAACGTGTCGTGTGCACAAAATTAGATATCTACGTTTTATTCTTAGGTTTAAAGCACACGATGCATATATTGATATATTTACAACACATGCCCCGTTGAATCTGGAGTGCCTCAGGGGCCAATCTTAGGCCATGGTCTATTTCTGTATTATATAAACGATATATATATACCAGTCGGTCGAAGCTCCACTATATGACTATTTACAGACGACACCACTGCATACATGGCTATATTTATATACAATATCGATGCCAAGCATTTGCAATAAGATCGTGACAATTTGCAATATGGGAAGGGAAATGGAAAATGGCTTTCCATTCATACAATATTTAAAGTGGAAAAGCCCTATGAATAACGCCTGCATGAAATCAGTAAAACGATTTGCTTCCTACGTCAAAAAAATAGGGGTAATCAGAATCAGAAGAACAGAACACAATGGCCAACAGAAAAAGGACAAAAGGACAAACATCGATCTACAAAACATAAACATAAAGCTAAAGACCGAGTGACACGAACTCCACTAAAAACCGGGGATGAACTCGGGTGTTCCAGAAGGGTAATCAGTTCCTTCTCCACTAGTGGCACCCGTCGTATTAATCTAGTTGCAAACCCTGTGATAATTCATGAATAAGGAAAGGACCGGGAAATGTTTACGACAAGTGGAACATATCCATGGTCATTTGTGTCAGATATTCCATAACGGTCAACCAAGTCATGGTGGCGACCGTAAAACTTTCAAAGTAATTAACTTCAATTCGACCTTCGTAAGGAATAAGCATATACATCTCCATTTCGAAAACCACATGAGTGTGCTTGGTCTGCCTGTGAGCTCTACAAAAAATTCGAAATCGATCAAATCGAAATGGTTCACACTTGAACTGGCAAAATCGTTAAGACGGGCGTAAATATGTGGTCGACTTATCACAGTTCATGAAATAGCAAACGAAAAAAATAGCAATTACTAAAAGAGACAGAGTTAATCCACCCTTGAGTCAAACACGAGATATTTATTCCTCGTCTTTCAGTATCCCTTCTTGTAAGATTCGAGAACCGACAACCACAGCCCATTTTTATGAGTTGCTCAGTTGAAACATTCAAGGCTGCTGTCTCCTTTCAAATACTGATTTATGAAACCTGTAAAAACTTTTAACCTTTTTCAATTTTCATGTGCAACCTCTGACATAATATTCAAGTTGTTGAAGGCGGTCGGTAATTGGTTAAAGTAGAAGGAGCGTGAAATTCGCAACCATTTCTCGTAACATATAGACGTCGTTAGGGGTAATGGGTTAGTGTGCTGGCCACGAATGTGGTAGATCCTGGGTTGGAGTCACGATCGGGTCAAACGAAAGTGTTACACGTTGCTTCTCCGCTAACCGCATAACATTCAGGACAAAGACCAATGGCTTACAATCACGATAATGTGACAAAGTGGAGCTTTCTATATTTGTTTGATGGTGGTTAACGCCACTTGCAACAATATTTCAATTATATCGTGGTGGTCAGTTTTATTGATGGAGGAAACCGAAGAGCCCGGAGAAAACCACCGATCTGTCGCAATTTAAGTCACTGACAATTTTGATCAAATAATGTGTACATCTCGCCCTGGTCGAGATTCGAACTCACAACATCAGTGGTGATAGGCACTGGTTGCACAGGTAGTTGTAAATCCAACTACCATACGACCACGGCCACGCTAGCACTATGGAAATCTAACTAAGTGTAATGGTCTAGTATCAAGCCGGCACCATCTCATCAATATGTAACTTGTTGTCGACAAGATATTACTGACCAAATTACTCCCTTAGAGATAAACAACAACAACAACCACTCACTCATCACATGGTTTACATGTTTTTGTAGGTTAATTGTAACTAGATTGGCATGTGTTTAAAATTCTCTTATAGTATGACGTCCTTCAAACGCTTTGAGTCCAAACCCGCGGTAAAATTAATATATACCTACACCCATTGTAATTTATGACGTCATCGACAATCTATTACGATATTTTACCAATTCTTACATATTAGAATCGAAATAATTAATGGAAGCCATATGTATATATTGTTTTTACCACGGGTAGGCCCTAACGCTCGGGGTAAAACTTCGTGACATAAAGGGCATACCCGTGGTAAAAACAATATATACATATGGCTTCCATGCATTATTTCTTAATTTGTGTTCAAAGTATATAGTCATTTTATATCTTGACAAGTTATTAGGCGTACAAAACTAATTTACCCCCCCCCCCCCGCAACTTCGTATTAAAGTGCCTGTTCCAAGCCCGGAAGTGTGTTACGGGTATCGAATACGCCTCTTTCTACGATTTTGATGTATAATTTTGGAATTGTTCCATAGTGTTGTATTTTTTGCTTTTCATTTTATGCCACATTTACCTATATAATGTTGCGATTTTTTTTTTTCACAACGAAATAATTACAAAGTCCAAATTATATTTTAGTTTTATTTAATGCACATGCTTTAAAATTCAAAACAAAAATAAACATTTTTCTCATTAAAGGCTACAGAATATAAATAAAATACTAATGGACACGGATTGGAGAAGAATCTCACCAATCAATTGTATGCTCAAAAATATAATTAAATATCAACAGAAACATGTAGAATTCTTTCCAATTTCACAGAAATTGCATAATATTAAGAAGTCAAGATTTTGGTTGAATGACAACGTGATTTTCTTCTGACAAAAACATGTATCATGTGCATGCATATGATAGAAAAGTTTAACAAGATAAAATTTGTTCTAAATTATTTATGATAACTACAAAAATCCATGTGGATTGTACATGTACAGAGAACATTTGGTTGATATAATTCAGATTTAAATGACTAAATATACCCTGATTGTTTTAATACTTTGTAGGCGGTATATGTAATCCACGGACCACTATACACATATACTAACATATACAAATAACAGGCAGGTGGTATTTTTCATATTCTCCCACTTGTTTGTGGAATTAATCAAAATAAATATTATTAGGATATATTTAAGATCAAAATAAGCATATACAGTCCTCGAAAAGAAAAGTTGAATTTACTGGTCCGAATCAACTTCTTGAATTTATTATTATATACTAATAGATATAAATAAAAACTGAAAAAATTACAGGTTCGAACCCAGATTTACTGGTCTTTGACCGGAGGACCGGTGCTTATCGTGAGGATTGTATGTATGGTCAAGGAATCTTCTCAGCCAATCATGGAAATCATCAGAATTCCCTACGAATTTAATAACATGCTATTTATATATTCGAAAAAACAAACTTCTATTTTAATATAACTATCACAGTTTATCTCTATTTGGCACCAAACGGTAAAAAAGTGAACATGTTGATATTACTAATAATATACAGTCAGACCTGTCTTAAAAGGACACCTCTATATAACAAATAACTGTCAATAAAGGGCACCTCTTTATAGCAAATCACTGTCCTATAAAGGGCACCTCTTTATAGCAAATCACTGTCTATAAAGGGCACCTCTATATAACAAATCACTGTCTATAAAATGTACCCCTGTATAGCAAATCACTGTCTATAAAAAGAGCAGTCACTTTTTTTTTTTTTTTACTATTAATGAATTGTTCATATAATTTTAACCTGTATATAAAGGGCAACTGCCCAAAAAGACCAAATTTTCAGGTTCCCTGGAGTGGCCTTTATACACAGGTTTGACTAAATAAATCAAAGCTAACTCTTATTTTATAAATATATATTACACTGTATAAACAAACAACGTATATAACAAACATATGAAAGACAATAGGTAATATTGGATGTATATCACATTAAGATAAACAATTAATAAACATCTGAGTAATAAAAGGAGTTGCCATATATTATTATGGAAAAACTTGACCTCTATTTTATCAGTCTATAAGCTAACGTTAGTTCTAAAATAAAAAAATAAATTAAAAAGATATTAATTCTCAGAAACAAATTAACAAACATTATGGGCATAAGCAGTGATTCAGCTAGGCACTGATATCAGGACATTTGCCCTCCTATTTTTCAGATTGTCCTGAAGAACTTTGCAAAAAATTAGTTTAATTGTTAAAGAATGTCCTGAAGAAATTTTGATAAAACTAACAATTGTGCTGAAGATTACAAAGTCTAGCTGAAACACTGCATAACTCAGAAATGACAAATGTCGGAACTCTCAAATTTTGCATATATTTTAAACCAGTCTAAGTCAAGTTTTAATTTTCATGTCTAAGACTTTGAGCTAATATCTGGGGAACTCGAAAGTCCATCCGTTCACAAGTCAGCTTGAAATACCAGTCATCGAACCAATTAGCAGTATTCGACTAAGTCGCAATTCGCTTAATAAAAGGAATAAAAACAAACACATTTTCAAGATCAAATGCAGTCAAGTGATAACTAATACAGAATGCACGTGCATGGCACTTTCGCGGGTCGCTACTCTTAAAAAACTAGCTGAGATGTGTATTTTAAGAATGGAAACACAAGTCAATGTAAATGCTCATGAGTTAAACAATGACGTAGCAATACAGATCTTATAAATGCTGAAGATGTACCATCGTCGGTAACTCATGGCTTGTCACGTTCAGATACTCTCTGCACCACACAAGTGGAGAGAATCGGAGCGTGGTTAGGAGAGGCGTATTTGACGATAAAGAACTGAACTTCATCTGATAGCCATTTAAGAGTGCAACATGCGTATTTTAATCTGAAAATGGAAGAAATTATATGGAATACTCATGTGGAAGATCGTAACCCTTCTCCAAAAACCGTCCAAACAAATCTTTACAGTTTTAAAACTATCGGAAACGAATTTTGCACTCGTACTAAAAATTAGACCAATCAGAGCAATGTACCCAAAACATACAACGTTCTAAATGGACGATTGTGGAGTATGACCACGGAACTGGTGTTCAGAAACTTTATAAACGTATGGTCTTCCAATTAGAATCGCCACTGCTTAAATTGGGTGATTTCATTCAAGACGAGGTTGAACAGCACGATTACCATATTAGGTACGTGCGTGTTAATCAAATAAGGGAGACAAGAGAAGTACAATTTTAACACAATACATGATATCACGGTACATTAATTTAATATCGAGTTGAAGATGTGTTTAGCACTATAACGTAACAATGTTTGAGTAAGCCAGATCAAAATGTCACTATGGTAATCATAAACCGTTTTGATGTCAGCATAATCTTGAACAATAGCCACAAATTAACAATATCAATATTGCATCATTATTCCTAAAATAACTTTGTGATATTCAATATGATATGATAATGGCATATTTATTTCGAGACTGAACACAGACATGCGATATTCATTATTTCCTAGAATGTAGAGAATGGACCAAGCACGTGTGATTTCTCCCGCCGTAAACTTCTAATGGTAAAGGCTGGTTTATTTGTTTTACCACTTTCAAATCGAGGCGTGTAAGCAGCAGGTCCTGGCGTCTTACCTTAAAGATAAAGATATATCAGTAATCATATTTTTTTTTAGATCTTTGGAATTTGTAACACGACACCGAGTGCCAATAGTGGAGCAAGAACAGCTTACCCTTCCGGAGCACCCGAGTTCATCCCCGGTTGGTAGTCAGGTTCGTGTTACTCGATCATTTGTTTTCTGTGTAATGTTTTGTAGATCATTGCTTGTCCTTTTGTCCTTCTTCTGTGGCCATTGTATTGTTTGTGTTTCTTCTATTGACGTCTTCTGATTACACCTTTGGTATCTCTTTAAACCTTTCTTTTTTTAATATTTGCTTTTATGCAATGTCAATTCGGACCGTCATGGCCAACATCGTATAGTAGACGGAGCTACATCTACATTTGCAATCAGTGTCAATCATCACTAAACTCGCTAGTTCTACACCCACACACCTGCGAGGTGTAATGGATACAATATTACATGATGGAGATCGTAGGCGACTCGGGGCAGGTCAGAGACCTTCCGTCTATCCAATACATCCCCCATAATATAACTGAAATCTAACAATAACCAACGAATGTTCAGTCCAGTATGGTTTTGATGAAAACATTCAAATGGCGAATATCAATATTTTATTTTACAGTTTACAAATTAGTGTGTCTGTTGTTTGCTCTGTATCCCATCAGAAACAGTTATTAGAAAAGTTACAGATGATGTTGTAAGTGATTTACTAAGGAGAGGTTTGATTTCACTACACCGCCCCGCCATTTTTGTTATTGATGTATCTGTACTAAGCCAGGAAAGTGAGTGGTCATGAATTTGTGTGTTCGGGTTTCTATTTTGCCTATGTTTTTATGATTTTTCTAATGGGTTTTGGAACTGATCCGACGGTGTGGTATTTTTTGTTTTTCATTCAATTATCTCATATTCCATCTTTTATCACAATGTAAAAGTTTTTGTCAGGTACCAGACGATCAGACTACACGTGCTGTCACAGACGATCACCAACAGTACAGTACACTTACGTGTCGTTATAATTATTCACATTTAGACAAATTAAAATTTTGTTCAGCAATCAGATCACATATAATCAGTAACTCAAAGAAGAAAACGGTAGATCACCTCTTATGCATGTTTATGAAGTAGGTCAGATATATACTTACCAGGGTGAGCCCAGAGTATCGTCCCTGACCTTCGGAACTGATGAGAGTAAGACGGAGCTTTGGGAAATGTTGCTTTATCTGCTTGCTCTTTTTCATAATTGTTCGGTGATGGGTCTTTTTCTGCGCCTGTCAAAAAGAAGCCAATAAACGATTTGAACATGTTTTTCCCCCGAAATCTAATCATATGCACTTTTACCCCAATATTGGATATACTCCCAATTACCACCTCCGTGGTGTAAAGGTCATAGTTTGTACAATTCAAGGTCGGGTCAGAGCAAAGACTAAAATTGATATTGATTAACCGAATCAACTCCGCCACACATTTGTTCCTGTTCAAAGCCAAGACCTGGATATCCAACGTCATATGTCATGGTCTGGTTGTGTTCAGTGAGTTTAGTTAAGCGGAGATTGATGACCATCACCGTTAACAATTTTTTTTTATAATCATCATTATTTCATCATTTCTCGCATTTATAAAGCAGAAAATAATTTACCCGCTCACTCGAATGGATTCAGAAATAAACAGGAGAGCGTGAAATGAATGTTCTTTCAAGGAGAGCTCTCTCATTAGAAACACTTGTGATGATTCCTCTTAATCATAGTTGAGTGAGTGGTTGTTGTTTAACGTACGTACGTCCGCAAAACTACATTTTTTTTTATATCATGGCGAAAACAAGTTAATTTTCAATAAGATGATGATGAGGTCAGCTTTGTACTAAGCCAACACGACTAAGTTGGATTTTTATAGTGCTGGTTCACTGAGCCAACAGTCCGACACATTATTTTGATTCCGAACCAACCAATCTTTGCTCTTTCTCCTGAATGATGCGTGCTTACGTATAAGCCACAACTCCCAAATGAATGGCGAAACACTAATTAATATTTAAAAAGGTTTTAATTTTAATTCAATATACCTTTCTTTTCAAGACTGAACTCTTTTCTGGTCCCTATACTGAAAGATGGAGCTTCAGTATAAGTCCTTTGTCTGGGGCCTAGTAAAGACCTCTGTCTGTAATTGTTTGGTGAGGGCCACTGAAAAATATAAAATATTAGATATAATTCATCTAAAACTCAAATATTTGGTAACAGCCCTCTTTTCCTGTAGATTGAAAAGAAAATATAGAGTGATTGAGTGATTGATTGTTGCTTAACGGCAACTCTCATAGTTGGGTTTTATACTGATTAAGGGGGAAGCAACAAATACCAATTTTATAGTCTTTCGTTTGGCCCGATCGGGATTCGAACCCACGATCTACCACACTCGAGGCAAGCACCCTAACCATTACACCACCGACGCGGTTAGAAACATATAGAAAAAAAAACGCTTTTGTACAAATAAATGGTTGATGACACCAAAGGNTAAAAGGGGGGGGGGTAACCAGAGCCGTAAAGAAGGATAAACAATAACATAACACTACACAGAAAAGTGAAGAGTGAGCAACACAATCCTCACTAAAAACCATGGTAACTACAGAATAATAGAATAGAATCATTTTATTTTTGCAAATCAGGTCACCAAGGGGGCATTAACATTTAACAGTCATGATTGTTTAACATATGTAAAACAGCATATGACAGCAAAATCAGTACATATCAATGATTAAACAATAAAATGATTTGTTGAACAATAAAATGAATTGTCAATAATGTATGTGCAGCTGTTTTGCTACTCTGGGTGATGGAAGCAATGTTTAATAGAATATTGTTTTGCTGCAATGGGCACCAAGGGACGGTGCTAAGGTTTGTTGAAATTGTAACGAAACACTCGTGTCCAATACAAATACATACAAAAACGCTATCATATATTATATATATGTAATGCTGATTGATTGATATTTGATGCAACTGGAGCAATATTTCAGCTATTTCGTGACAACATATAGATGGTCGCTTGTGGTGTTTAATGAGGATATACATGTATTCAAGTTAGTGGTTTGTGAGAATAACTTATTTGAGGTCCATACTCAACTACTAGTATGATAGACTACAAAACTATCACATGATAGATCATTTCCACATTTTCGGTTTTAATTCTAAAACTAGACGTTTTACGGGAGTTATTTTTCCTGCCTTAAAGTCCTTATATACGTGGGATTGTGTACTCGATACAACTGTATTTCGTCGAGACTGTCAGAAACTTATACGGCAGTTAATTTATTTTCTCGGGGTACTCCGGTATTACCCAGTAATTACACTGACCGCCATGATATAACTGGAATTGGAGTCGTCATAAACTACCTCTGTAATCAGTGCCTATCACTGAAGTTGTGAGTTCAAATCCCGCTTAGGTCAGATGTACTCGATACAACATTATGTGATAAAGTTTGTCAGTGACTTGGGGAAGGTTGGTGGTTTTCACCGGGTACTCCAGTTTCCTCCACCAATAAAACTGACGGCCATGAAATAACTGAAATATTGTTGAAAGTGGCGTTAGACACCATAACGCTAAACCCATAAAATTGACACAACCCTAATAATTATTTAGCAGTATTACTTACACTTGTATCATTATAAAAGTCTACTTTTGTTTGCCATATATGTGGAGACTGGAACCATGTCTTTTCCCACGATGTTCTACAACCGCCATCTATAAATAGAAAAATAAAACCAATCCCATAATTCCTGATATTCAATGGTGGATATATTCGCAACATCCACAAGTCTTTGTCACAATATTAAATCTTGACCAACAGGCACATAAATGTTTGATTTCTCGTCATTATCCATCTTCGCTTGCTAAGGGTTACGATCCACCTCTGCCCTTACTCTTCAATGGGAGGTGGATTGTAACCCCCTGGCTTTAGCTGGCGAAGAAGGTCAATTATCTATCATCATTTTATATACGTACAATAACAATTAAGATTTTATTCTGAGAATGTTATCAGTACTTCCGCTAGTCGTAATCACAACCCGGTTCTTTCCTCGTTGAAGTCTTAGCACCGGGCTTGTAACAGGAATAACAGGACTGGTGTCACTAGTTGAACAGGAACTGCTCACCCTTCCGGAGCATCTGCGGTGATTCCCGATTTTGAGCGGGGTTCGTGTTGGTCAATCGTTAGTTTCTGCGTAGTGTTTAGTAGATCAATGTTTGTCCTTTTTATTTTGGCCAATGTATTATCTATACGTCTTCAATTTACAGCTTCTAGTTATCCCTTTGGTAACTTCAAACTTTGCCACTAAGACATTTTTATCACACGCGGAAGATGCCTGCAGCCAATGAAAGTCTTGTAATATCCACAAGTGCATTAAACATCAAGTACAAAAGACATCTTTCGGATTTCATTGAAACTATATCATATTTATATACCCAACATATCATAAAAACCTCGCGTTCATGTTTACTATCAACGCATCATTTCATTAAGAGGGGGGGGGGGAGTTTGTGACAAAAAAAAACTAGTTTAACCCCGCCACTTTGTTTTTTATTGAAATGCCTGTTCCAAACCAGGAAAGTAAGAGGTTATGTATTTGGGTGTTACGGGTATTGGTTTTGTCTCTCTTTGATGTTCATATTTGGATTTGGAATTGTTCCGACAGTGTAGTATCTTTGTTTTTCATTTTATTTGCACTTTTTCATTATATTTATTGATTGTGGCTCGCCATGATATAGCTGAAAAATTGCTGAGTTGGCGTTAAGCAACATTCACTCACTCACTATTGATTGTGAAACCCGAATTTTTTTGTGGTCATCAAAAACACATAGCAATATTTACACTCGGAACTCTCTAGAAATGGGCAATGTATTTGTTTTCGTTTGTAATAATGATCATTGCATGAACGACGATCATAAAATCATGATTAAGTTTTGGCAAAAGTCATTTCAAACTTCTACCAACAATTTTGGACATGAGGAAGTGCTAGGTATTGTGTATATATTGACCGGATTAAAGCCAATTTATGCCCTAAGCACAATCCAACCTTGGTGCCTCCGCACCTTACACTGGTATAATGTATAAACTAACACGACCCCTTGATGCCAAGTCTCAACATAATTGTCACATGCCTTATATTAAAATTCATTTTTTCTACATTTTAATTTTTTTATTTTTGGAGTGTTTTGGAGCCCAATATATGGCTGATAAAATAAATTGCCCTGTGGCCGGACTTTTGTGGTCCCCCCTTGCCCCTTGGTGGCCTAAGCACGTGCTAATTTTGTCTAAGGGTTAATCCAGCCCTATGTATAGAGCTAACTAAAAATATTTGAAGATATAAAAGGGTAATTAGAAAAAAAACATACTTTTAAGAAACTGCCACGCTCAAAAATATGTTTGAAAATAAAACAACCATAAAGGTTTTACCGTGATTGAAAAATTGAGATATCCAAGGTTTTCACTATTTTTCAAGTGTACCAGTACTTCATTATTTACCTTTTATTTAAGAAATAAATCATGGAAGCCAGAATGTGTTGGGAGTTTTAACATGGATGGGGGGATATTAGTATTTTATCCCGAACCAGAAGCGAGGGATAAAATTTACTAATATACGCCAATCCATGTTAAAACTCAAAACACATTCTGGCTTCCATGATTTATTTCGATTCTGATATGTCTAAGA
>MJUT01048196.1:843198-855604 GCA_002080005.1 Gigantidas platifrons | reverse complement strand
CCACAAGGACCATGATAATACCATTTTGAGGCTATTGTAGCCACAAGGACCATGATAATACCATTTTGAGGCTATTGTAGCCACAATGACCATGATAATACAATTTTGAGGCTATTGTAGCCATAAGGACCATGATAATACCATTTTGAGGCTATTGTAGCCACAAGGAGCATGATAATACCATTTTGAGGCTATTGTAGCCACAAGGACCATGATAATACCATTTTGAGGCTATTGTAGCCACAAGGACCATGATAATACCATTTTGAGACTATTGTAGCCACAAGGACCACGATAATACCATTTTGAGGCTATTGTAGCCACAAGGACCATGATAATACCATTTTGAGGCTATTGTAGCCACAAGGACCATGATAATACCATTTTGAGGCTATTGTAGCCACAAGGACCATGATAATATTAATTGTACATTATGATGTAACCTTACAATCCTAGTCCTCAATAAAGTATTATCATGCGCACGCATCAATGGTTAGTGGTAAGGGTGCTTAACGCCACTTTCAACATATAAATATTTCAGTTATATCGTGGCGGTCAGTATTATTGATGGAGGGAACCGTAGTACCTGGAAAAAACCACCAACCTGCCGCAAGTCACTGACAAGCTTTATCACATAATATTCTATCGAGTACACCTCGCCTGAGCGGGGTTCGAACTCACAACGGTAGCGGTGATAAGCACTGATTCTATAAGTAGTTGTAAATCTAACTACCATACGATCACAACCATGACGTCGACCCCCACCCGAAAGCATGAAATACATTCAGAGGTCTGATAATATATGCTAATGTAACCATATTTATTCCAACGGAAATGCTGGGGATATTATTGGGCGTGTGTGTGTGTGGGGGGGGGGGGGGCTTTTAAAGGAAGCTAGTCGGATATATTTCCATCCAATAATTACAATAAGAAAAGTTTGGTTTGAATATACCAAGAGATAACCAGAAACCGTAAAATCGAAGAAAGACAGACAATACAATGGCCATAAAAAAGTACAAAAAGGCAAACAATGATCTACAAAATATTACACCGAAAACTAAACTAACATCTTTCTGATACATTACATTGACATAAGCGTAAACGGCGCATGATCATAGCCCCTAAGAGCCTTAAAATTATATCAATCCAAATCTATTGTAGTATGAAAAGAGAGTTTAAGCAGTGAAGGAGAACAAATCTACTAATATCAACAAAACCAACAATCACCACTCTCTTCAACTTTTTATCCCCCGCGATAGCGGTGAGGGATGTTGTAATAGCAGCCGTCCGTCTGTCTGTCCGTCCGTCACACTTTCTTGTTTACACGATGACTTCAGTAAACATGGATAGATTCGAATATTTTTTTGCATGTGGCTTGTAATTATCATTATCTTGGATGGGTTCTTTCATGGAAATATTTAAAGCAAGGGTTTTGGGGGAAAATCTTAGTTTTTGGTTGAAAAATCACCAATTTTGAGAATTGTGTCTTGTTCACGCGATAACTATAATAAACATGGATAGATTTGAATATTTTTTTTTGCATGTGGCTTGTAAATATGTTATACATTAAGACTGCAAGGCTGCTTTCTATAAATATATAAAACTAAATATTATGCAAATGCGGGGGGATACGTCGCGCATTTATGCAGTAGGCGGTT
The DNA here is from genome assembly GCA_002080005.1 of Gigantidas platifrons. Classification (NCBI taxonomy): domain Eukaryota; kingdom Metazoa; phylum Mollusca; class Bivalvia; order Mytilida; family Modiolidae; genus Gigantidas; species Gigantidas platifrons. The sequence goes on along the minus strand of MJUT01048196.1, from coordinate 853,946 downwards.
CTTTTATTGAACATGAAAAAAGAGACTACGACATATGACGTTGGAAATCCAGATGTTGGCTTGGGACAGGCACTAAAAGGTGGCGGGGATAAAGTGTTTAATTGTCTTTTTTTAATATAATTTTGACAACAAATAACATAGACATGTCAGATTTTGTTTTGTGTGCAAAACTCGTTGTTTGTTCTAAAACCAATAAATTGACGTGCAATAAACATGTGGAGAATCAGTGTTCGACAAACCATACAACAAATTTCTGTAAAAACAGTTTAAAACAGATACGGACAAGTGTTTGTCCTTTTATACAGGCAACACTAAGATATTCAATATCACACTCCCCCTTTTTTAGCTGCATAACGTCATACTTATTCATACATTTGTATTTACACATTTTAAAAATAAACATTTTTAAAATATACGTACCGCAAATAAAAAGTGCTTCGTTTCGTTTTCTTATCTAATCGAATAAATACCAAAACTAGAGATTGTCAAAACCCCCTCCCCCCTTTTTTTTAGCTGCATAATGGCATATACTTGTTCATAAATATACACTAATTAAAAATAAATATTTTCAAAATATACGTACCACATATAAAAAGTGCTTCGTTTCGTTTTCCTACTTATTCGAATAAATAACACCACTTTTAGATGGAACCAAAATTTTATACACATATAGTATCCTATAAGAATTTAAAATGAATATTTTAAAAATATACGTACCGCTAACAAAAAGTGCTTCTTTTCATTTTCCTACATAATCGAATAAATAGCACCACTTTCAGATAGAAAAATAAATTACAGTACCCTAATGTACTAAAGTGTTACTTATCACAGGAAGTAGCCATAAGTACGACCAGTTTCTGGCACAAAACTAATATTTCTTATTCATGAAGTAGATCTTAACAGTTACCGTTTCATATCACCATGAACTCTATGATTGTATATTTAAATACCTGAACGAGTACATGTAGACGGTTACAAAAGAATTATACAATATTTGTCAATATCATCTTATACTCTGATTTGACTAATTATATCTAATAGGTTTGAAAGAAATTATTGTGTTCTAAAAAATAAAACGGTATTTAAATTGTACCTAGTGTACACCGTAACTTGTAAAACAGTTTACATAATGATAAGATTAACACCTTATTGGGTTAATACAGACTTTAATTCAAATCTTCATAGATTTCCAATAAATTCTTTAAATTTCTTTTTGTTTTGCATTGTAAATAACCGTAGCAAGGTTAACCATGCTCCCTTTTAATTTTCAATTTCTTATAGAGGTCTGTGTCTGTAAAAATAGTTTAACATCACCACTTTTTATTGAAGTGCCTGTATCGAGCCAGGAAATCTTTATGTTTTACATTGTAAATAACCATATCAAGGTTAGCGATGTCCCCACTTTTAATTTCTTATAGAAGTTTGGGTCTATAAAACTATGTTAAACCACGCCCACTTTTCATTAAAGTGCCTGTACCAAGCCATGAAAGTTAGCGGTCATGTTACCTCTTTCCACCATTTTTCTTTTGAATTTTGGAATTGTTCCAATGGTGCGGTAATTTTTTATTTTTCATTTTATTATTTATTACCTAAACAAGGTTAGTGGTGCCCTCATTTTAATTTGTTATTCGCAACCTTAATAAGGTTAGCGATGACCTCCTTTTAATTTATTTATAAACTTAACAAGGTTAGCGATGACCTCTTTTTAATTTATTTATAAAATTAGCAAGATTAGCAATGCCCTCCTTTAGATTTCTTATTTATATACTTAACAAGGTTAGCGATGCCATCCTTTTAATTTCTTCTTTACAATCTTAATTTGTTATTCCCTTCTCTTCTTTAGGGAAAGTTGAAAAACGAGTATTAAATACGACATGTCATAGTTTCAACACGTATTTACCCTTCCGCCCAGTACCTAGTCAGTGTTAAGGCACTGACACTGTTTATAGTATATATTTATTACTAGTATCGAAATGTACAGTTCCCTAGTAATGTAATTTTCATTTACTAAACTAAGGTTTTCCTCCGGTGGGTATAGGTGATCTCAAAAGGGATGGAAACGTATAGTGTGAATCACCACAAGGTGTCCACAAGTGAACCGCAATTTCTCAGTAATTGTTTTGTTCATAAGTAAATTATTTCATGCAAAAACCCCATATTGCAAACGAATTCGCAAAATGTACATTTGACATATAAATGTTTTTTGGCAAACATGGTAGAATAGGTCGAAAGGGAGACAAATCAATATTGTGGTAACATATAATAATATTATCTCCCTTTAATTTGCTGCTGAATATTATAGCCTATCACACAAAGCAAGCCTGTGTTGACAAACATATTTTTGATGTGTAATAAACATTAGAGAATACCGAACGTGAAATCAAAGAAGGACAATCCATAGAATTTGGCAACAGAAATCCAGAAATATTTTTAACATATGTACGGAGATTTAACATTGGCTTAATCAGCCCTTGTTTTTGTCGGAAGCGATGACAGGAGGCTTCAGTATGCATCATGCATATAAATCAATTCTGAATTAAATTCATCACTTTCAATGTGTTGGTAAATTTAAGCTTTTTTGCACCATATTTAACTAGATATGTTGGATTTGATTTGATTTTTGGTGTTTTAACGCCACTTTCAACAATATTTCAGCCATATCATGGCGACCAGTTTTAGTGGTGGAGGAAGCCGGAGTACCTGGAGAGAACCACCGACCATGGGCAAACAACTGGTAAACTTTATCACTTGCTGCTTCGAGTCGAGTGCACCCTTTTTTGTAATTAACAATGCCGGGCGCGAACCCACGCCTTTTCAATTGGTGTTAGGCTTGTATGAGTTTTTAGAGCCAACGACCTAACTCATTGAGCCACCCGGGCTCCCAGATATGTTGGAGGATATAGTGAGTGTTCAGTGGTTGATTGTGGTTTAACGCCAAGTTCAGCTATACAAAGACAAGAACACAATACATTTCAATGAGATGATGATCGATGGTTCCTTATCTTGTACTAGACCAGCACATTTAGCTGTTTTCTATATTGCTACCGCACCGAATCTTCAGTCAACTGGTACAGATGTTGCACCGATTAGACGTATTATTCTGAGCCAGCGAGTCTTTGCTCTTACTCCTTAATTCTGCGTACTGAATGGAGAAGCAGCAAATACCAGTTTACAGTGCTTAATATGAGAACAATGGGGATTTAACCCACAATCTCCTGCACTTTATGCGAACACGCTAATCATTACATCACCGAGGGTCCAAATATTTGAAAAAAATATTTTTGTAAAATGACATTCAGTGGTTGTTTCTGAATTTTCCCTGTTATAGATTTCAGGGCAGTTCTGATTTACCCATGATCTATTGACAGGACTAAGAAGAGCTTTAAGATACTAAAGGGGTAATCAGAATTCGAAAATCTAAGGAGGACAGACAACACAATGGCCAAAAGAAAAAGGACAAACAACGATCTACAGAACATTATATAAAATTAAAGATCAAGTTACACGAACCCACTAGAAACCGGGAGTAAACTCAGGTGCTCCACAAGAGTAAGCAGTTCCTGCTCCACTAGTGACACCCGTTAGGTTACTCTAGTTTCCAACCCGGTGATAAGTCACTAAATCAGTTGATGGCTTAGATTTCAGTTGTATCTACGGAAATGTTCTATGTTTGATATTTTGCAGTATTTGAACAGATCTGGTGAATTGAACACTGACTCTTCTTATCTTATAAATTGTAGTGTGTTGTTGACCGTTGTTTCTTTTGTCTTTTTCGTTTGACTATTTCATTGTATGTCCTTCGAATTACGGATTCTGATTAAGCCTTTCGCATCATCAAACTTATCTTGTGGCTGATGAAAAATTCGTGGACACATAAGATATATGATGAAACTTATGCGCTCATTTGAAAAACAAAATTTAAGAATAATATAAAAAATGTAAAAATTAGTTATGTTTTTTTCTTACGACTTATTTGAAAAATATATGATTTTAGATGTTTTTTTTTTAATTTACATGAAATGTTTTGCTAATATATCTGCTAGTAAACACAAATGTTTATTTATTTTAAATAAAATGAAACTTTATATCTAAATTCCATATCATATATTAATTAAAGCGACTTACCAGGGCGGAATATATGTCCTTCGCGAGCACAATATTTACCAACGACCATTTTTTTGGTCTAATTTTTCTCAAATATACATATTTCGAGAAAAAAAAATAGACATACTATAGTATCATAAATTAATGAAAGGGATTAAGTATATATACCAGAAAAGGTCAATAGCATTTTTGACTAGAATAGAAAACCAATCGAATGCAATCAAAGGTATGATAGTTGCTTATCACCTTATCAGTTAACAGTACAAATTATCACACACTTAATGGGAATATATCTTGATAATCATGAGTTATTTTTAGATACCATCGACCGAAAATTGTCACCATTTTGATGATCAAAAACTGACATTAGTACATCGATTCAAAGGATGGTGAATTAAATAAAATCCGATATGAATTATATATTTTATAACACACCCCTATTGTGCCTCGCAGTAAATAAGGTTTAACTTTCTTCAAGATCAAAAGAGCGTTTATTTAAATGAAAGGTAAAACAATTAATCAAGAATTGGAATTACAAGGATCAGTTATTTATTTGTTCTGTATGTATATCATATGAACAGTTTTAAGACAATGTTGTTTTCGTCTCCTACAAAGATATCTATTTCACTTCGGGTAAAGTCATATGGGGGCAACCATTTATTGATGTGTTGTGGACACGAGCACCTCTCTTTAATATCCAAGAGAGTCTATTAACAACACTTTTAAAGCACACTTCTTTTTCTCCAGACATATTTTTACCTCGACACGTTGTTTTTTTTCGCGAATTTTTTTACTTATCGCTCCCAGCGCCGACGGAAAACTAGTATCCCAGAAAAGAATATAATAGCTGATCATTTTCAATATAACGATGCCACACATAGCAGACTGTTGTGGATATAAGGGGCATGTTGTTATGTTTCGACAAAACTATTGTGGATATAAGGGGCATGTTGTTATGTTTTGACAAAACTGTTGTGGATATAAGGGGCATGCTGTTATGTTTCGACAAAACTAGTGTAGAAATAATTTTATATATGAAGAAACAAGGAAAAGATAATATTTTTGGGACGACTTAATTTTCAGGGTCAATTCATTAATTACTTTCTCAATTAAACACATAAATACAACGAGCAATATGTGTGCATGCTTTATATTTGCTATATTTGGTGGATGTCACTTTCAACATATCCGGCATTCCTATAGGTATAAATTGTGCTTCACTTCTTTCCGACTTAATCCTTTTTTGTTTGAAACAAACTTCAAGCAGGAACTTGTCAAGAACTACGACAAGAAGCTAATCATGGTTTTTAATTTCGCGTTCCGCTTATATGATGTCCTTGTATTGATTAATTTACAATTTGGTGTCTTATAGTGATCACGTTTATCTGAATGAACTTGAAATAATGACTACCTCATATACGTACAGCTATGTCTGCTTCATCTATTGATCTACATCTATAAACTGACAGCGAACGTCTATTGTGAGCGAAGTTTTACGACAAAAGTGATGATTTAAATTTTTCCATAGTGAACTTTCCATTTACATGTAGCAACATTCCAGCAACACCTTCATATGAGGTATATATCTCTCAGTTGATATGTTATTCCAGAGCTTGTGGTTCCTATCAGGATTTGTTTTAATAGAATGTTGCTACTGACAATATTAATGAACCTAAAGAGCGAAATATTCGTAGTCACGTGGTAAAATTGAAGTCATCACCAGAAAGTTTTATGGGCGCTATCATACTTGGTTAACCTTTATGGCATATCCGGGTCAAAGATGACCACAGATATGTTCCGTTGGTCGTGTGTCACACCCCTTTTTCCTCGTTCATTACTTATCACATAACATAAATTATCAGATTTTTAGCATGAGTAATACGAAGGGTGCCACTAGTGAACCCGGAATTCCTTAACATTTCGGAACACCTGAGTTCACACGGGTTTTGATGGGTTTGTGTTGATCGATCTTAAGTTTTCTGTGTAATGTTTTGTTGACCATTGTGTGTATAATTGTGTACGTTTTCTTTCGGCCATTGTATTGCCTGTTCTTTCTCGATTTACGGTTTTTGATTACCTCTTTGGTATGTTTAAACTTTCCTGACAGATAAACGATATTTTTATCGACCCATCCACTTCTTATGTAATTATTTTTAGTTCAGCTTTCTGTATGGAAACTTGATCATTTTAGAAATTGATGTTTAAAATTAACTGGTTTTTTTCTTTTCTTCAAATAGTCCATACTTTCAATAACGGTTTTGTGTTTATTCATGCAATTTGCAATGTCAGTTTTGTAATTTTGTAAATTGAGTGTATCTATGTATTCTGCTTTTAAAATAATGGTATTCGTGATTGGATTTTAATTGCTATGAAGAATATAATTACATCTATTCAGATCAACGAAACCAGCGAAGTTTTTAATTGTCTACAATTATTAAATCCTTTTAATAGCTGGACGCATTTATTGTAGAACTCCCTGCCATTATATATATTTTATTTCTGATAAACCTTTGTAAGTACAATGGTATACAGAGACACTTTTCTACCTGTAGACGAAAATTTCGAATAATCTGATTCTCAAATAATGGAAGAAAAGATTGAAGATACCAAAGAGGTATTCAGAAACCGTATATTGAAGAAGGACAGACAATACAATGACCAATAGAAAAAGTACAATAGGACCGACAACGATATACAAAACATATAACTACAGAAAATATGCTTTATGATACCAGCAATACAGTAGGCTGTATAGAATGTGTATTGGTTTTTTCTTAGCAACCCAACAACAAAAAAGGAGATAAATTGCTGCTTTTATGCTGGTTCGCTATATACAGACATTACATTGCCTAGACAGTGATAAATAGAAATTAAGCCGTAAAGGTCAACAATAATAGAAATAATATTATTTAGTAGTTTTGGATCAAATTTAACTCCACCCCATTTTTGTACCTGTTCAAACCAAAGATCTGTGTTTCTATTGGATCATGTCGTGGTATTTTTGTGTTCATTGATTTCGGTTGAGGGATTCGTTCTGGGTTTTATTTTGCTATTGGTAGACCATCACTGTTTAAACATTTGTTTCAAAATATTGTTGAAAGTGGCGTTAAACATCATAACCCTAACCCCCCTTTTCAAAATGGTATCATAGAAAGTACACACTAAAACAAATCAACTGCCTCATAATTTATCATAGGCGTCATTTATATCTGGTTTTCCACTGAGTAAACAAAAGGGACCCTTATAATGTTCTTAAAATTATGTTTTGGAAAAAATAAATAACCACTAATTTTTTAACAACCTTGAAAAACAGACAGCCATTTTGTATTGCTCATGTTATAAACCGGAGTTAATTACTTTAAAAATTGGTAGGTTAAAAGGATAAAATATATTCTATTTAAATTTTAAATGTTTGGGGGTATAACGAACCATATTTTAAATTGCAATTTTAATAGCTTTTAAACTGACAAATGGACCAAATATTTCCAATAATTTTATTATATTATATGTACCTTTAATTTATAAGGATGACTTAGTAAGTATAATGTTGAAAACCTTAATGAGCCACATGTCAGTGTAGAAATGTTTTAGACAAAAATTCATAAATATTTCCGAAATAGACTTTTGATAGCTTTTTTCTGAATTAAATAAACGTTAGAGAATACCGAAGGGGCAATCAAAAATGGACAATCCAAAGAAATTGGAAACAAGTACATTTTACTTCAGCATGTTATCATTCGGAATAAAATTTAGGTGAGAAGTACGTATGCAATAAAGTGATCCCAGTAAAATATTGGATGGACTAATAATTATAGTTAAATAAATCTAAACTTAGATACATAAATGCTACACAAGACACAAGACGTATACAAACAAAACAAAAACACAAACAGAATATGTGTTGGACACCACTATATACAAACAAACACAAATAACGTAAACAAAACATGAGCTATACTACAAACAACTGTGGGTACAGACGAACCGAACATCGTTTTATAAGCGGGATTTGAACTCACAACTTTAGTGGTGATGGGCACTAATTGCATAGGTAGTGTAAATCCAACTAACATAAATCACGACTGCGACTGCCTCTTTTTTGTTTATGCGCGATTTACTTAAAAGAGTACACCGTTTTCAAACTAAGTGAAATGTTTCTGTAGCTTCATACCAATACCCTTGACTACATGTTAAAGGTACCAGACATATACCCATGCCAAGACCGTAGGTTTCACCTGTTCAGTAGGTTATAACTGTCCGGGCATGTATTTCCCAAATGAGGTTGATATTCATGAAACTGTACTGTTGAAAGGCATATAGACGATAAAAAAAGCCCCGTGTTTTAATCTCGACATGAAAACATTGTAACATTAATATGTATATAATTTGCGGGATGATTTATCACCATGAAACATTACTATTTCATTTTGTATATTATATTCAAAGTATAAGTATTCTTCGATTTACGGATTCTGATTACCCCTTTGATATCTTCAATCTCGTCTTACTTCATCTAGTACACGAGACTTCGCCTCGGGTTTTAATGGGGCCCATATCGCTGATTTTGTAGTTTTCTGTGTAGTGTTTTGTAGGTCATTGTTTGTTCAACCTCTCCCCTTTTCTTCTTTATTGAAGGGTGCACTCGACTTGCAACCGCAAGTGATAAAGTTTACCAGTTGCTTACCCATGGTCGGTGGTTCTCTCCGGGTACTCCGGCTTTTTCCACCACTAAAACTGGTCGTCATGATATAGCTGAAATATTGCTGAAAGTGGCGTTAAACACCAAAAATAAAAATAAAAAAATCAAATCTTTATTTACCATTGTATTTTTTCTCTTTCGATTTATGGCTTCTGATTATTCCGTTTGTATCTTCAAATTGTCCCCATAATAAGCATTACATTAGTATATTAATATTGCGGTTAATCCGAATGTGTTCATTTTAACTACCATTGCGGCAGGTATTAAACAATTTATTTATTTGCTAAACAACAAAACTTCAATTGCCAATTGTATTGAGGCAACATATATAATACATTAAAGGCATTGAACCCAAAATTTTAAAACAACCTAATCCATTTAAATATCTAAAAATTAATTTAAAACAGATTAAAATTTTAAATAATGTTATATGAATTAGGACAGCAACTAGTTAAAAGACAGCGAAATTGTCAACATTAACAATTTACTGGGGTGGTTTGTTTTTTGGAGTTTAACGCCACTTTCGACAATATTTCAGTTACAATGGGACGGTCAGTTATTGGGGGTTTATCTATATATTACTATATGCAATGACACATAACAACAATATATCTTTGATATGGTACATTATGTACATGTCACACGGCCAATACGTTTCAAAATAAAATCTTCCTTAAAAAAATAATGTTATTCTCCAAATTTGGCTAAATTTCACTTGTACGTAAGTATTCTATTTATCTATCCTATTGTCTAAACACCTACCTTTTATTTATAATTATTTTCTCGTCTTCTTCGATTTCCAGTTTTACACCATGACAAATTTGTTTGTTACAACGGTACAAATAAGTACCCGTTAGATTATACACAAATTAAACCGCCATATATATAACCAATGAAGCGTTCTGTTGTTAAGATCTTCCGTTTAATAAGCAATATTGGCTAGTTAATAGACCGACACTTTATTTTGATAAGCAGAGGGCGAGCAGGTGATATTTCAACGGAAAGATTAAACTATATATTTTCTGGCACTATACTTCCGTTCAATTTAAAAAAAAGGAGATTTAATTTTATTCTATGTATTGTTTAAATAACCATATATACAAAATGTATAAGATTATGAAAAGAAAATTTAAACAGTAATGTATTTAAATTTTAAATTAAATATTGGTTAAAATATCTGTCGTTTAAAAAAAACTAAATAAGGAATTTTTAAATCGATATTTTACTAATTGTTGTTTTTTCCCCACCTCGTACTGTGATAAAAGGACAAATGACTGACAATCTTTGACAGGTACTTTATTTTATGAAAGGTGTGTTGGTTTGGTTTGGTTTATTGTGTTTAACGCCACTTTCAACAACATTTCATTTATAGCGTGGAAGTCAGTTTTATTGGTGGAGGAAACCGGAGTACCCTGAGAAAACCACCGACCTGTCGCAAGTCACTGACAAACTTTATCACATAATGTTGTATCGAGTATACCTCGCCATAAGTTGTATTCGAACTCACAACTTTAATGGTGATAGGCACTGATGGTACATGTAGCTTTCAATTCAACTATCATACGATCACCACCACGACGCCCCCGGAAATAAGGAATTTTCTTATCGATATTTTACTAATCGTTGTTTTTTTCGCACCACTAAAGGTGATAAAAGGACTCGTGACTGAAAATCTTTGACAGGTACTTTATTTCATGAAAGGTAATTCGAAACACATTGTAATTATATTTCCAATAAATTTCAACGAAACGAGATCACACCCGACATTTACAAGTTTACATGCAGAAAATCCTATAAAATTATTATGCCCTTTTTTCCATTTGCCAACAAATCTACATGGATGTTCTCAGCTTACTGTGTTAAACATTTATATAATATCGCTGTGGGTCTATCCACATTATGTAGATGAGGATACTGGTAAGGGCAACAATGGAGAGAGAGTGCG
>MJUT01048196.1:827676-843090 GCA_002080005.1 Gigantidas platifrons | reverse complement strand
TGACTGAAAATCTTTGACAGGTACTTTATTTTATGAAAGGTGTGTTGATTTGGGTTGGTTTATGGTGTTTAACGCCACTTTCAACAACATTTCATTTATAGCGTGGAAGTCAGTTTTATTGGTGGAGGAAACCGGAGTACCCTGAGAAAACCACCGACCTGTCGCAAGTCACTGACAAACTTTATCACATAATGTTGTATCGAGTATACCTCGCCATGAGTTGTATTCGAACTCACAACTTTAATGGTGATAGGCACTGATGGTACATGTAGCTTTCAATTCAACTATCATATGATCACCACCACGACGCCCCATGAAATAAGGAATTTTCTTATCGATATTTTACTAATCGTTGTTTTAATTCGCACCACTAATGGTGATAAAAGGACTCGTGACTGAAAATCTTTGACAGGTACTTTATTTCATGAAAGGTAATTCGAAACACATTGTAAAGTGAATGGCAATATTATTCGGCTCTTGAAATTTGGAAAAAAACAGATTAAAAAAACAAACAGATATGTGATGGGCTGGTTAAATGTGAACGACACGATGACACGTCCTCATTACCACATGTGACCTATGTCAATCTACCTGGTCGGTCTAATCTCCCTTGCATCGTTAAATATTCTGACTTGTCGCGGGTTTGTAACGCGACGGGTGTCACTGGTGGAGTAGTACTACCTACCCTTCCGGAGTACTTGAGTTCTCACTATGTTTTTGCTATGGTTCGCGTTGCTCAATCTTTGTTTTTCTATGTAGATTTGAGTAGATCATTCTTTGTCCTTTTGACATTTTCTTTTGGCCATTATTTTGTCTGTCCTTCTGCGGTCAGATTACCCCTTTGGTATCTTCAAACTTTTTTCTTCTTCGGCCCTTACACAACGGACTTCATGACTAAGGTTCTTGTGATTTTATTTTATACACATAGAAATAACCTTACAATATATAATAACAATGATAGCAATATACATGTGACGTTTTGCACACAAAACACACATTTTTTTCAAAGGGAAGTAACTCGCGTTTTAAATCATAAACGCCGAGTATCATTTATATTTGAAAAAAAGAAATAAATAATTCCGACAGAGTAACATTTTTTATTTATCATTTATCATTACACGAATGCTCCGTGTTATCGTGTTATAACACGGATTTAACAACCCACTTAATATGTACTTTCTTTTTTCATTGAAAAGTCGGGAATTATTCCGAAAGAGCTTTTCAAAAATGCAAAATGCACTATTAACATTCACAAAAAAAAAAAAAAAAATAAATAAAAAAAAAATAAAGAAATGAGTGGGTTCAGATTATCACTTTAATTAAAAGTCGAAGAATATTTTTCTGGAGCTTTATCGAAGTCAAACGGACTATGTAATTTTTTGCTCTAAATATGAATGGATTTACAAATCACAACTATCAAATGAATATGATATGATAATAACAATAATAATAATAATAATAATTGCCTTTCAATATCGACCAATACATGTTTTTATCGACCTATGAAAAAAATATTTCAACCTCGGACTTCGTCCTCTTTCAATAAGCTTTCATTGGCCTCATCAAAAGGCAATGATTATATAATATTAAATTCACACTGTAATTCACATTTAGCCCCATCTTCTGTTGATCTTGACTAGAAATTGGATGGATCTATATGGTAGGTTCATGAGTTGTAGTACAACTTTCCGATGATACCACCGACCGCTTCTTGTCCATATATTTCTTCACAATATAATATACAGAGACTGTAGCTGGTACTGTCAACTGGTACATGATTTGAGACATCAAATAAGTTCTCCTTGTCCGAACTTCGTTAAATAGTTTTCGTGAAATCTCGTTAATGACGAGAATCTCAAATGCAAGCCGAGGCAACAGGATTGATATAAATAGCATACTGCTAGCAGCAACGAAGGTCACGTGTTGACATTGAGCTGGAGACATCTTTCTGGCTTCATCTGGTTGTTGCAAGGATTGGGAATATATCTTGGTCATTAGAATAATTGATCCCAAAATCATACAAACGAATGGAACAACGATGCCGATGGTCATTGGCACTATTATTCTTACCATGTTGTACATCCGCGAATTTACATCATAAATGGCCGACGGGACCATAATGCAAGTTTCAAAGATATCGCCATTTTCAGTATGTGGGGATATGAACTTTTCAAACTTTACATCATAGTGCATCAAGGACGATATACCCGTTGCTACGAACAACGACACAACTAAAAGTGTTGTTAGAAATCTTTTCCTGTAGAACCATGCTGCCCCTTGTGGACTGTAAATGGATAAACATTCAAATAAACACGCCACAAACTTCAACCAATGGGAATGATAATACAATACCTGCGGTAAGAATGAAACAAACATACGGTAAGCTTCACAATAGTCATAGCTCAACCATGTGACGTGTTTGGTCGATGGCAGGAACGCAAAGTGAAACGGAAGCGGAAGTAGAATTCCAATGGTGTCGTTCAGTAGAAAGGTAACAGTAAGTATGTACGATTTGAAACTTTTAGTCTTCCTTGTATATACTGCAATTAAGATAAGTGTTGCCAAGGCAACAAGAAATAAAAGTGGTTGTACATATAATCTATGCACACGTTGTTCAGGAGAAATGGAATCGAAAGGCTTAAGTACGCTTGCTATATTTTGCTGAATGACCAATTTGTACATTGCAGATAGTCTAAGGAAATACGACTGAAATGCTTCATATCCTCCAATTGTATTATTTTGCCCATCTGTGATTTTTAACTTCTTCAATATTTCATCAACATCTGACATGGTTTAGCAAAAACCTAGAAAAAAAATAAAACTAATAAATTATAATAATAATAATAAGAAATAATAATCAAAACTAAAAATATTGTCCTACAGGACCTGGATTTCCAACGTCATATTTCGTGGCCATTTTTGTGTTCAGTGAGTTAAATTATGATGAGAGCTGATTGTTCGTTTTGATGATATTAGTGGGATGGATAACCATCACTGTTTAAACTTTCTTTTCTGGTGATCAGCGGTTCAGCAGGAAACCAGTTGCAACAGCTGGTCGGATCCACAACACACGTGTCTATTGGCATTTCTTCGTTGTCAATTCAGGGCCCGGGTAGCTCGATGAGTTAGGTAGTTGGATTACCTAACAACTCATATAAGCCTATCACCAATACGGCGTGGGTTCGCACTCGGCTTTGTAAATTACAAAAAAGGGTTCATAGTCGGTGGCTCTCTCCGGGTACTCCGGCTTCTTCCATCACTAAAGCTGGTCGCCATGATATAGCTGAAATATTGCTGAATAAATCAAATCAAATAGCTGCCAATTATGTGCTTAGAAGTTGTATGTTTGACAAGGGTGTGATTCGTGTGGTTGGCGAAATAAAAAAAAAAATTAATCCACGTGACACGCTTATTATATATATATATCTATTACTTCATTTAAACACGATTCAAGGAGTTGGTTGAAAGTGAACATATGAGTTTAATAGAGGACCGATTGTCCTTGTTATCGTTAGCGACCTACAATCTACTCAAAGATTAAATCGCGCGGGAATCGATGTTATTTTACCAGTGAGTGATTAGAAATTTGAAATGAAAATGGTACAACCAAATACCAGAAATCAGATATCGTTTTTTAAAAGAAAGCCCACATATCAATCTGAATAGCACCCTTTTCCTACACGAATTTTTTTTTTCGTCACGGATATAGCTAAGACTTGTTGTGTTGTCCTTTCGTGTTTCTTTACGTTCTGCGTTCCCTGTTGTTATGTCCGTTACGATTTCCGCATAAAAACATTGTTCGGATCATCTTTTTTTTTTTTTTTTTTTTTTTTACATTATTTGTGTTTGTCTGCGCATAGTAGTGTCCTACATATATTGTGATGCGTTTTTGTTTGTCTTCGTCTTGTGTACCCTATGTTGCCAGTTTCTCAAGATTGTCCATTTTTGATTGGCCCTTCGGTATTCTCTAACGTTTATTTTGTTAAATGACTCACGAGTGAACAGGAACACCTAACCCTTCCAGAGCACATTAATTCACCCTGGTGTTGAATGGGGTTCGCGATGCTCGGTCTTAAGTTTTCTGTATATCGTTTTGTAGAGCATTGTTTGTCCCTGTGTTCTTTTTCTTTTGGCCATTGTATTGTCTGGCTGTCCTTCTTCCACTGACGTGTCCGATCGCCCCTTTGAAATCTTCCAGCTTTTTTTTTGTGTTCAGATGTGCGTAATTATATGATATATCTGTCAATCGTCATAATTCAAAGTCTTTTTTAATAATGGTGAATTCTGATGCATCAATCATATTTCAGACCGTTGATCAATGGGCGTGGCAGTAATTGATGTGAAATTATTCCGGATAGAATAGAGTCACCAGTAAAATAAAAAAGCAAATGGACCATATTTACAGGAAGAAATAACCTAATGGACTATTTCTTCTTAGAATTTTCTCCCCAAAGGATCTTTTTAGCTAGGAAAGTTTGTAATAAAAAGGCACTTATCAAATTTAGTGCGCACGACGCATTTCTGGAATAACATTCATCAGGTAAGCTCAAACTCGAAAGGTTGGAAAGCCAAATGATTTAAGTTTTGGAAGCAATATTGTTTCTGCATGCGCAAACATTGAAGGACATCAATCGTGTAATTGATGCCGGCAAATATATAATTTCTTACTAATCAGAAAAGGCGTTACATAAACAACTGAATTAGAATAAAAGTTTCTGAAAATGAAATCATTCCTTTAGTCTTACCTGTCTTGTAATGTCTCCTTTCAAAATGTTGGTATGAAATTATTTACCTCCCTTTTATTTGTAGTATGCTTAATTTGCATATGACTGCCTATGTTTTATACACAATAACAGTGATGTCTAATGTAAGACTACACTAATCCTTTCCATGTGACGTTCGTGTATGTATTAAAATGGATATCTTTCCCATAATCCGTTAATTCAGATATATATTGTTGAAATGTTATATACAGTGGAACCTGTGCAATCCGACACCTGCGTTTTCCGACATCCTGTGACATCCGACAAAAATTTAAGGTCCCAAAGTAGTTCTGTTAACTAAGAAAACCCTGAGTATTCCGACATCCTGTACAATCCGACACATTTCCCTGGTCCCTTGGTGTGTCGTATTAGACAGGTTCCACTGTATAGATAAATCTTTGTGTACAGCATCAATATCAACACAATACGAGCTATTTGGGTCACAGTACATGTCTTATAAGAGACATGATCTGTTTACCTTTACCTTCTTAGTTTGCTGTGTTGTTTTCTGTTTTTCTTTTGGGGGTGGGGGTATTTGGTTTGTCTTGTGTGCCCAATGTTGCCAGAGTCTCTTTAGTTTATGATGATTTTATTTGCTAAATTAACAAAAGGGATAGGACACACGTTTTGCCAACTTAGGAAGTCTTCTCCCATTAATACAATAAATTCACATAGTATAATGATCATTCTGAGCATGCATATAATACATATAGAAAATATACAGTCCGACAAAAGTTAAGCACCACCTGACTTGTTTCAATGATATCTTTTCTAAAAATGAACTTATTTCAAATCGGTTTGCTGTTTTCGTTACCTGTACACACATACTTACTTACCTGTGAAACAGGTTATTGATCGGTTTTTATTTATGTGTATATGACAGGGTGTGTAAAGTGCCACGTGTACTTTTCAACATTTGTGTTTGCGAATGAAAGCCGATTTTACCATACCAGAAAGGTGGTAAGCTGTTGGCATGCATAACGGTGGTTTTAGCCATAGAAGGGTGGCAGACCACTTCAGGGTTAACCATTCCATAATTGTACGACTGATGCAGCGTTTTCGTCAAACGCGGAATGTTACTGACCGTCCACGTGCAGGCAGACCTCGCAAAACGACGCCGAGAGAGGACCGGCTCATATCCAGACAGGCGCGGCAATGGCCGTTCAGTACAGCTGGTGCACTTCGTTGTAATTTACCGTTTGGAGGCCATATTAGCACACGCACTGTAATCAGACGCCTCCACCATCAGGGAATGCGAGCGCGACGACCCATAAAACGTCCACAGTTGACATTACGTCATCGCCATACTCGATTTGACTGGTCACATGATCATTTGGGGTGGACTATTCACACATGGAGACGGGTCCACTGGTCTGATGAAAAGTCGTTTTTTGTTACGCCCTACTGACGGTCGTTCAAGGGTTTGGCGCCAACGAAACACTCCATTTCAGGACAACAACATTTTGGGCACAACTGCTTTTGTGGGTGGGAGTGTAACTGTCTGGGGTTATTTTTCCTTTGACTGTAAGTTGGATTTGTACGTTCTTGATGGTAATATGACAGGCCAAAAATACCGTGACAATGTGCTCGCTCCACGCGTAGTCCCCCATTTCGACAATCATGCGTTGGCTGACAGGCCAATGTTCATGGACGACAACGCTAGGCCACATAGAGCCCGAATTGTACAACATCTTTTACAGGAAGAGGCTGTTCAGACAATTCTATGGCCTGCGATGTCGCCAGACATGAACCCTATAGAGCATGTATGGGACTTTATTGGCCGAAAAATTAACCAACGCAATCCAAAATGTCACAATATTGACGAATTAAGAACTGCTATCTTACAGGAGTGACAACAGTTCACACAAGAACCACTTAGGCGTCTTGTGCGAAGCATGATGAGGCGTGTTACAGAACTTCACAATAAACGCGGTGGATATACTCATTATTGATTTTTATGCCTTACACATACGCACAATAGATGCATTTAAAAGTTCGTAAAATCTGAAGACTCTGCATTTTAATGCAATGTTAAAAACTTCCATCAAAGACAAACTGGTTTTACGTTTTTCCAGCGCCTGTTTTGAACCCCATTTTTGTCATGTCATAGTCACGTCTTTCAGGATGATACATACTTCGTAGATTGGTAATTTTAGAGCCCTTGGTGTAGTCTTTTAAGAAGTGCAAGAAAACTGGTGATATCTATTTTATTGTTTTAACAGTATTGATGTAAAAAATATATATCGATAAAAATATAGGGGGGTGCTTAACTTTTTTCGGAGTGTATATATTGTAAATAATGTAATAAACGATTCAATAAAAAAAACCCAAAACAGTTGTGTTGGATGGATGCGAGGTTGGAGAGTAGATAATTATCGAGTAATTATACTACAAGGAATCTTTTTGAAGATTTAATAAAATTGAAAACGGGTTTGAATATATTAATATTTTCTTCGTATGTTAAGTCATCGGACCCGCGGCTTAGTAGATTCAGATCGCTTGTCTGTACCCAATTTAAATTGTTCATCATATTAAGTCTTATTTCGGTATACTTAGGACAAGTGAAAAAATAATGGAATGCATCTTCCCGTGGAGCTCCACAGAAACAAGCAGCATCATTTACTATATTGACCTTTGATAGATCATAATTTAGAAATGAATACGAGTTACGAAGTTGAGTTAGAATAATATTAAGTTTTCTGGGACCATAATAAACATGTTTCGGGATACGTTTTGTATTATCTGACTGTTCCTTTCGAATGGCTTTTTTGAATTTAGTTAATGAGTCAAGATTACGATCAGATTGATCTAGCCGGTTCCAGAGTTTAACAGTAGATGGAATAAAAGATTCAGTTGTAATCGAGAGTTTACAAAAAGGTATTATAAAATCCGAACCGTTTCTTAAGGGGTAAATAGTCGTGCTTTGTACAGTAGGAGCAATACGTTCTCTAAGATAATTTGGTGCATGTCCATTCTTTATATTATAAAATAATTGGAGTTTCCTATTATGTCTTCTAATAGAGAGAGTAGTCCATCCTGTTTCTGAGTACAATTTATCTGTTTTTGTAAAAATTGGTAAACCAGTTACAATCCTTGCAGCATCTAGTTGCAATTTTTCAAGTTTGGTTGAATAACACACTCCACAATTATCCCATATTTCACAGGCATATTAAAAAATTGGGCGGATATATACGAAGTACAGTTTTTCTAGATTTTGTCTACTTAACCTATATTTTAATTTTCGCAGTATACCTAAATGTCTTGATACGCTTAAGATTATATTTTCAATATGATTATTCCATTTAGCATTGCTTGACAAGGTTACACCTAAGTGTTTATGAATCATTGTGATAGGGATAGTATTTCCATTAAATGAGAAATTAGGGCCCGGGTGGCTCAATGAGTTAGGTCGCTGGATCTAACAACTCATACAAGCCTATCACCAATACGACGTGGGTTCACGCCCGGCTTTGTAAATTACAAAAAAGGGTGCACTCGACTCGCAACCGCAAGTGATAAAGTTTACCAGTTGCTTGCCCATGGTCGGTGGTTCTCTCCGGGTACTCCGGCTTCCTCCACCACTAAAACTGGTCGCCATGATATAGCTGAAATATTGTTGAAAGTGGCGTTAAACACCAAAAATCAAATCAAATCAATCAATCAAATAAATGAGAAATTAAAATTATATCTAACGTCTGTATTGGAAAATAACATAATCTCAGTTTTGTTTGGATTAAAAGACATTAACCATTTTGTGGACCAGGTATTTAGTTTACACAAGTCATGATTTATTATATTTTCTCTATAATGTCCATTCTTGATTGGGTTTTTTCTAACGGTTATTTAGTACTTTCGCTAATGTAACGCCAACATGTCAGTTCCTTCGGGTTCGCTATTGCAACGCGTTGCAGTTCGTTCGATTTCGATGGAGCTGCGCGTTTATGTCTGTTCACGCCATAGTAACACGCTACATATATGAACATGATGAATAGAGGAACGCATAGCAATTTGATTGCGTTCACCAACGGAACATAAACACGATAGTCATATATTTTTAATTTTTCGTTTTGAGGAATCTACAAATTGTCCTGGTCGTGATCGCATGGTAGTTGGATTTACAACTACCCATCACTGATGTTGTGAGTTCGAATCTTGATCAGGGTGAGGTGTACAACATTATGTATGTGATAAAGTTTGGCAGTGATTTGCGACAGGTCAATGGCTTTCTCCGGGTTCTCCCTTTATATTGTTGAAAGTGGCGTTAAGCACCATCAAACAGACAAACAAATTACATCTGCTACGTCCAGCATCTTTATCTATTATTCTGGTGTTGGGGGTTTATAGTTTCATCTGCAGTCTATTTTCTAGTCAATTAAGGGGAGATAATAAGAAGACCGGTGCCACTAGTGGAGCAATAACTGCTTAACCTTCCGGGACACACGAGTTCATCCCGGGTTTCTAGTAGTGTCCGTGTTGGTCAATCTGTCGTGTTCTGTTTGTTGTTTTGTTTATTATTGCTTGTCCCTTGGTCCTTAGTTCATTTGACCTTTGCATTGTCTTTTCTCATCGATTAACGGCTTCTGGTTACCCCTTTGGTGTCTTGGGATGTTATGTTATATTTCACGTGGAACTATCAGCTCAAACTCTAGATATTTTTTTAAAATCACTTTATTTCGTATTTCAATGTATCACCTATGATGAGGCTATCATTGTGGTAAAATGCACTATAGTCCATAGAAACATAACGAAACATACACACCCAATGGGTTGTGAGATTTTAGACTACCTGAAGACATTCTTATTCGCTATATTAATCTGTGGTCGGGATTAAGCTAATTTTATCGTGATCCACCCCAATCTCCCATACAGAGTTGTCGATCCTTGCAGGCTCTCTATCTCTGTAAACGTCTCAAAAGTAATCCCAAAACACGTGATTATGTAACGAACGATCATGTGACAATTTTTGATATATAAGGCTTTTTCCATAACCGACAGGCAAACTAACCAAAAGATCTCCTTTCTTGTCATGTAGATATTCAAAAGCTTGCATTTGACAGTCTCTCAACACGATGTTCTTTAACAATTGTATCTAATGTTGACATTTTATCGGATGACTAAGTAAACCAAATTACTCAGAATAGGAAAACGTTTCACAAAAATATAGTCCCTATAAATATAGCTTTTCTAATATGGTATTTCGCCTCAAATAAAATCACATTTCACGTCAAAACTAAAGATATATGCAAAAAAGACGAATAGCGTCTTAGAAGCAAAATCTAGAGTATATTAATATTTTACAATAATCTTGTAAAATTGAGACGTTTACAGAGATAGAGAGCCTGCAAGGACCGACAACTCTGTATGGGAGATTGGATCCACCCGTGGCGTCGCCATTGTGTTGTCTGTTCTTCTTCGATATACGGATTCTGATTACCCCTTTGGTATCTTCAAACTCTTCTTATTAGCTATATTAGTGTGTGGCCTGGATTAAGCTCATTTTTATCACGAGCCACCCACGGTTTCGAGTTGACTATCTTATTAGTTATATTAATCTGTGGGAGGGATTAAACACATTTTATCATGAACCATTTCTAGTATCGTTTTCATACATTTTGTCTAATCAAAAAAGGTATAAGTAGATGAAAAAAAAAACAATAGGTGCAGACATTTTTAATATGTTTCCGTGTATTGTTTCACTTAATATCGAGACATTTTTTGTATATTAAATGATAAAGATATGAAAATAGATTGCAAATATAATCTACGCCAATATCACACGTATTAGTAATCCTAAACTAATACGTGATACGTAAAGCTCATGTCTGTATAAAATATGATAGTATCATCAAAACAAGAAATCATTAGGCTCTTAAGGGGGTACCATACACTACAGGGAGAAAACTCTTTAAAATCAGTTGAACGTTTTGATCATATGATGTTTGTATGCAGATTTCAAGCATCTCGGTGATCAAAACCAGAGAGAGAAAAGCTGCTATGTGGCTAGTGAATTTATAGCTCTGGGTCTGTTGGTTGGAATTTGTTAAAATTTTGATATTTATTACAGTGGATATATTCAAACACACTGCCAAAAAAAATAGAAAATTAAACGAGCAGATCAAATTTTACCTGAAGTGTATGTTACCACCTTAAGCAATATCTAGTTAATCGGGGGCGTTTAGTTTGCTAAAGTTTGTTTGTCGTTTGATGGTGTTTAACGCCACTTTCAACAATATTTCAGTTATATCGTGGCTGTCAGTTTTATTGGTGGAGAAAACCGCAGTACGGGCAGAAAACCACCGACCTGCCGCAAATCATTGACAAACTTTATCACATAATGTTGCACACCTCACCCTGATCGAGATTCGAACTCACAACATCAGTGGTGATAGACACTGTTTGCATAGGTAGTTGTAAATTCAACTACCATACGATCATGGCCACGACGTCCCCTGCTTGATATGGTATATGATTTATATATACTAATGGCTCTAAGTAGTCATTATAGGACTGAGGAGGTGAAAATGTTTTAGTTTAGTACAAACTGCATATGGTTTAAGATTTAATAATTTTTGGTGATGTTAATATGCACAAAAATAAATATATGAATAAATAATTTAGTAATCACTGTGTATTTCTGGGATACCCAATAATTTTTGGTGATGTTTATATGCACAAAAATAAATATAAACATATAAATATATAATTGATCACTGTCTATTTCATCGAATACGTTCAAATACAAAAGACTGGAAAGCCTATGAACTAAAAAAATATTTCGGAGCAAGGAAGCCAATAAGAGTAATAGCAAAATTACCGAATACCGAGCAATCTTCCAAAGGGAAAGACAAAACTCATAAATCAACAAACAAACAAAATCAGTCAACAACCGGAAAACTGGGAAAACTGCAATGGCCCTGACTTGGTACAGGCATTTCCAAAGAAATGGTGGGTTGAATCAGATTTTACGGCGCCAAACCTCCCGCTTCCATTATGGTTAAAAGGTTCCGATTGTCACTATAACAGCATTTTTAACAATACTGGGACAAAATAGGTATAATAGTAGTCAACGCAGTACTTTATGAAAATCCATCGTTTATTATCGTCTCTGCAGAACGTTTTAACCAAACGGTCATCCTCTTACACAATTTGATTTCAAATGAGATGTTGAATGACGTCATGTCTAAACCATGATCACTTAATCCAGATCTTTATACATTTTCACTTTATAAAAATCCATCGTTTATTATCGTCTCTGCAGAGGGATCTAAACAGAATAGTTAAAATTAGATAAGGTCACCTATTCTGGGGGTGAGGAGAAACTTAGTTTTAATAATAATTACATTATTTAGAAACTGTATATTTCAATAATAAATATATCTAATAAACCATGTTAGTACCACAACACTGAATACTAGAGATATGATGCCCTCGATGACTAATAGTTCACCAGCAGATATAGCAATAAAAATGCAGATCTCTTAACAAAAACGTAGATATCTAATTTAGTGCACACGACACGTTTGTGGAGTAACCTTCACCAGGTTTTAGTTTAAACATATTTTATTTGCTCAAATATGCAAAAAGAATAAGACACAAGTTAAACAAACTTATGAAGTCTTCTCCCATATACGATAAGTTACAACATTATTTGATAGAGCATGCATGCATATGAATATGTATTACATTAATATGTGTAAATTGAAGAAGAACAGAGAACGAAGAAATGAATTAGGGAAAGAGAGAGAGAGAGGTTGGTGGTGATGGTGTATGTGGTTCAATATGGTACGCTCAATACCGAAATATTGGAAAGCTAAATAAATTAAAGGTATAATTTAGTTCAGGTGACGCGTTTTTGGAGTAGCCTTCTTCAGGTACTCAAAGTAAAAACAATGGTAAGACAAATAGTTTAAGTAAAGAGTACAGTCAAACCTACCCATGCTGTCACCTCTATTAAGCAGTCACTTGTATTAAAATGTCACCTTTTTCTTGACCTGTCATAAAAATTTCATATGAAATGAACCTCTTTTAAGAGGTCACCTGTCTTATATGACCATTTTTTATTTGTCCCAAAGGTGGCCTCTTAATACATGTTTGACTGTACATCTCAATTACATGCTAGGGACCACTTCACAGTCATTTTATGGTATACCTTATTCTTATTGTTGAAGACCCTACTGTGATTGTGAAAATATAGAACAGCAATACAAACGTTGTTCCTTTACTTTATGTATGTCTAAGTGTAATGTTGGATAGTCTCTCATGTTCATTTAAATTCATATCATTTATAACTACAAGCTGTTCCTTTACTTTAATGTATGTCTACGTGTAATGTTGGATAGTCTCTCATGTTCATTTAAATTCATATCATTTATAACTACAAGCTGTTCCTTTACTTTAATGTATGTCTAAGTGTAATGTTGGATAGTCTCTCATGTTCATTTACTTTAATGTATGTCGAAGTGTAATGTTGGATAGTCTCTCATGTTCCTTTACTTTAATGTATGTCTAAGTGTAATGTTGGATAGTCTCTCATGTTCATTTACTTTAATGTATGTCTAAGTGTAATGTTTGATAGTCTCTCATGTTCATTTAAATTCATATAATTTATTACTACAAGCTGTTCCTTTACTTTAATGTATGTCTAAGTGTAATGTTTGGATGGTCTCTCATGTACATTTACATTCATATAATTTCTTACTAATACAATTTATATAAACACCGCAGCGGTGGTGTAATGGTTGCGTGCTATCCTCGAGTGTGATAGATCGTAGGTTCGGGCCCTGATCGGTTCAAACCAAAGACTATGACATTGGTATTTGCTACTTCTCCACTAAACACCGCAGTATTAAGGAGAAAGAGCAAATACGGATTTGCTCGACATCAGTATAATGTGTCTGAGTGGGGCGACATGTCCCTCCGCGGACTGTTGTTTTAGTGAGCTAGCACCAACTAAGCGTGTTGGTCAAGTACAAATCGGATCTCATCATTATCTAATTGAATATTAACTTGTTTTCGCCATGATATAACTGCAAAGTGGCTGAGTTGGCGTTAAACAATAATCACTCACTCACTCACTCACTCACTCACTCACTCAAATCGTTAACACTACTGTACTGACAATAATGCCCAGATCCAGTCGTTTCTAACTGAGAAAAACATAGCAGTCACAACTCTTTTCAGCACTGTTATCAACAATATAACTGTGCTAAAGACATCCTCATTTATGACTCATCACAAGCTTTGTAACTAGATTAACACGACGGGTGCCACTATTGGAGCAGGAACTGCTTACCCTTCCGGATCACCCAAGTTTACCCACGGTTTTTAGTGGGGTTTATATTACTCGGTCTTTAGCTTGATGTGTATGTTTTGTAGATCGTTGTTTGTCCTTTTGTACTTTTTCTTTTAGCCATTGTGTTGTCTGTTCTTCGATATACGGATTCTGATTACCCTTTGGTATCTTCAAGCTCTTCTGAAAATCAATGTCATAGTTATAAAATGCATTCAGCAACTTTGTTTTGGTTGAACAGTTAAAAAATGACTGTTGCAAATTTGTTAGCCATGTGACAATTAAAAAATAAATATTTTAACTTTTATAGGGTTGCTATATTTAAAAGGGGCTGCAACAAAATGAAAAAAAAAAGATATAAAATAGCATACAATTTTAAAATCAAATATCAAAATCGTAGAAAGAGATCAAACCACAAATACATGACTGTTTACTTTTCTGGCTTTATGCAACTTTTATACGGTTGTTATAGTTACAAAATGACTGTAGCAACGTTGTCGTCTTTGCTACGGTTAAAACAATGACCTCTGCAACATTTATTAGCAGTAAAGTAAAATGAAAAACAAAGTTGATTCCTCTAACATACAAATACATGACCGCTCACTTTCCTGGCTTGGTACAATTTTTATTGGGTTGTTATAGTTCAACTATTATTGTAACAATGTTTTTATCTTTGCTACCGATAAGGAATGGCTGTTACAACCTTTGTTTTTATAAGTGTGAACAAATGACATTGTGTCGTCCTTGGCATCTGTCTCTTGAAAATGATAAAAATAAAATATCTACCACAAATAGAACCCTTATAGTATTAAAAGCATTTTTTTTGCATTTTTTACAGAATATATATAATGGAAAAAAATGAACAAAGGCCTTGATGTGTAAATATGTACTAGAATAAATGATATTAAACAGTCATTGGCAACAACAGGTGCTTCGTTTGACCCGAAGACTGAACTATTGCCCGAAGCTGAAGGCTATTGGCAAATGTTCAGTGTAGGTATGAAGCAAAAAGCTATTTTCCGAAAACACTTGATATGATATACACCCTCCCCAAAAATGAAGTGTTTTATTTTTGTCATGGATTAGTCTTCCCGTTACATCTATGTATCTTCAAACTGTTTTGTTTTATTTTATCTAAGATTCTGATAAACCCTTTGGTATCGTCAAACTCTTCTTACAAAAAGAATATCTTTGATCGAAAACCTTTTTGCGTTTAAGGTTATCAAATGTGCCTCTTCCTACCATTTAGATATTTGATCTTGCTACTGTTCTAACAGTGTGATATATTTGTTTTTGTTTTTCAGTTTTATTGACGTCATAGTTATGATTGGTAAAATGATACGATCACACTGTGTATCAAAA
>MJUT01048196.1:805919-822918 GCA_002080005.1 Gigantidas platifrons | reverse complement strand
TAGGGTTGCTATATATAAAAGGGGCTGCAACAAAATGAAAAAAAAAGATATAAAATAGCATACAATTTTAAAATCAAATATCAAAATCGTAGAAAGAGACCAAACCACAAATACATGACTGTTTACTTTTCTGGCTTTATGCAACTTTTATACGGTTGTTATAGTTACAAAATGACTGTAGCAACGTTTTCGTCTTTGCTACGGTTAAAACAATGACCTCTGCAACATTTATTAGCTTTAAAGTAAAATGAAAAACAAAGTTGATTCCTCTAACATACAAATACATGACCGCTCACTTTCCTGGCTTGGTACAATTTTTATAGGGTTGTTATAGTTCAACTATTATTGTAACAATGTTTTTATCTTTGCTACCGATAAGGAACGGCTGTTACAACCTTTGTTTTTACAAGTGTGAACAAATGACATTGTGTCGTCCTTGGCATCTGTCTCTTGAAAATGATAAAAATAAAATATCTACCACAAATAGAACCCTTATATTTTTTGCATTTTTTACAGAATATTTATAATGGAAAAAAATGAACAAATGCCTTGATGTGTAAATATGTACCAATATAAACGATATTAAACAGTCATTGACAACAACAGGTGCTTCGTTTAACCCAAAGACTGAACTATTTCTACAAGCTGTTCCTTTTCTTTAATGTATGTCTAAGTGTAATGTTTGATAGTCTCTCATGTTCATTTACATTCATATCATTTCTTTCTACAAGCTGTTCCTTTACTCTAATGTATGTCTAAGTGTAATGTTGGATAGTCTCTCATGTTCCTTTACTTTAATGTATTTCTAAGTGTAATGTTGGATAGTCTCTCATGTTCATTTAAATTCTTATCATTTATTACTATAAGCTGCTCCTTTACTTTAATGTATGTCTAAGTGTAATGTTTGGATGGTCTCTCATGTACATTTACATTCATATAATTTCTTACTAATACAATTTATATAAACACCGCAGCGGTGGTGTAATGGTTGCGTGCTATCCTCGAGTGTGATAGATCGTAGGTTCGGGCCATGATCGGTTTAAACCAAAGACTATGACATTGGTATTTGCTGCTTCTCCACTAAGCACCGCAGCATTAAGGAGAAAGAGCAAATACGGATTTGCTCGACATCAGGATAATGTGTCCGAGTGGGGTGACATGTCCCTCCGCGGACTGTTGTTTCAGTGAGCTAGCACCAACTAAGCGTGTTGGTCAAGTACAAATCGGATCTCATCATCATCTAATTGAATATTAATTTGTTCTCGCCATGATATAACTGCAAAGTGGCTGAATTGGCGTTAAACAATAATCACTCACTCACTCACTCACTCACTCACTCACTCAAATCGTTAACACTACTGTACGGACAATAATGCCCAGATCCAGTCGTTTCTAACTGAGAAAAACATAGCAGTCACAACTCTTTTCAGCACTGTTATAAACAATATAAATCTGCTAAAGACATCCTCATTTATGACTCATCACCGGCTTTGTAACTAGATTAACACGATGGGTGCCACTATTGGAGCAGGAACTGCTTACCCTTCCGGATCACCCACGTTTACCCACGGTTTTAGTGGGGTTTATATTACTCGATATTTAACTTTATGTGTATGTTTTGTAGATCGTTGTTTGTCCTTTTGTACTTTTTCTTTTAGCCATTGTGTTGTCTGTTCTTCGATATACGGATTCTGATTACCCTTTGGTATTTTCAAGCTCTTCTGAAAATCAATGTCATAGTTATAAAATGCATTCAGCAACTTTGTTTTGGTTGAACAGTTAAAAAATGACTGTTGCAAATTTGTTAGCCATGTGACAATTAAAAAATAAATATTTTAACTATTATAGGGTTGCTCTATTTAAAAGGGGCTGCAACAAAATGAAAAAAAAAAGATATAAAATAGCATACAATTTTAAAATCAAATATCAAAATCGTAGAAAGAGATCAAACCACAAGAGACCAAACCACAAATGCATGACTGTTTACTTTTCTGGCTTGATGCAACTTTTATACGGTTGTTATAGTTACAAAATGACTGTAGCAACGTTTTCGTCTTTGCTACGGTTAAAACAATGACCTCTGCAACATTTATTAGCAGTAAAGTAAAATGAAAAACAAAGTTGATTCCTCTAACATACAAATACATGACCGCTCACTTTCCTGGCTTGGTACAATTTTTATAGGGTTGTTATAGTTCAACTATTATTGTAACAATGTTTTTATCTTTGCTACCGATAAGGAATGGCTGTTCCAACCTTTGTTTTTATAAGTGTGAACAAATGACATTGTGTCGTCCTTGGCATCTGTCTCTTGAAAATGATAAAAATAAAATATCTACCACAAATAGAACCCTTATAGTATTAAAAGCATTTTTTTTTGCATTTTATTACAGAATATATATAATGGAAAAAAAATTAACAAAGGCCTTGATGTGTAAATAAGTACTAGAATAAACGATATTAAACAGTCATTGACAACAACAGGTGCTTCGTTTGACCCGAAGACTGAACTATTGCCCGACGCTGAAGGCTATTGGCAAATGTTCAGTGTAGGTATGAAGCAAAAAGCTATTTTCCGAAAACACTTGATATGATATACACCCTCCCCAAAAATGAAGTGTTTTATTTTTGTCATGGTTTAGTCTTCCCGTTACATCTATGTATCTTCAAACTGTTTTGTTTTGTTTTATCTAAGATTCTGATAAACCCTTTGGTATCGTCAAATTCTTCTTACAAAAAGAATACTTTTGATCGAAAACCTTTTTGCGTTTAAGGTTATCAAATGTGCCTCTTCCTACCATTTATATATTTGATCTTGCTACTGTTCTAACAGTGTGATATATTTGTTTTTGTTTTTCAGTTTTATTGACGTCATAGTTATGATTGGTATTACGATCACACTGTGTATCAAAAATAGTCTATGTTGATGAAGGTTTTTTTTATATCTGAACTGGCCTAGACATCAAATTAAAGGGATATAATACTAATACTACTGAACTGGCCTAGACACCAAATTAAAGGGAGATAATACTAATAACATTTGATGAAGGTTTTTTTTTTAGATCTGAACTGACCTCCACATCAAATTAAAAGGAGATAATACTAATAATATTTGATGACGGTTTTTTTTTATATATCTGAACTGACCACGACATCAAAGTAAAGGGAGATAATACTAATAATATATGATGATGTTTTCTTTTTATATCTGAACGAACCTCGACATCGAATTAAAGGGAGATAATACTAATAATATTTGATGATGTTTTTTGTTTATATCTGGACTGACCTCGACCTCTAATTAAAGAGTGTTAATACTAATAATATTTGATAATTTTCTTTTTTTTATATCTGAACTGACCTCGACATCAAATTAAAGGGAGAGGACAATGCTATTTGTCACCAATATTGATTTTGTTCTTCTTCCATGAATACCTGTCTACCAAAGCCATATTTATTTCTTAAATTTACATATGCTGATGATTTTATTTTACTACAAGCTGATACATTGAACACATAATTTTATTTTGCAAATGATGTATATAAACCCAGAATATGATGTAGTCATCACTTTTCCTCATATAACCTCAACAAATAGAGGACAGTTTTGCCCTACCAAAAAAAAATGAACTTTCAACAGTTTATTATTGCTCTAATACTAACACAAGGAATTATGGTACATAAATATGTGGTAAAAGCAGCTGCAGGTATTGTATATTTATTTTAAAACAACGTCTTCTTTTGTATTCTTATTACTGGCAATTAATCACTTTAGTCTAATTAAGATATGATACTTCTTGTGTAATTTATTCCTTAAATATAAGTATCAAGCGCCATCCAGTAAATAGATCACGTACTGGGTAATATTTTCAACCAACCAATCAACGATGAGGCTTCTATGAATAAAAAATGTATATACTTCTCGTGTTTAACAATAATGTCTTCGATATCCTGCTCTACGATTGAATGCATTAACTACATGTCACAATGAAAACAGTTACCTATCGGCAAAATGTATCTTAATCTCTGAAAAA
The DNA here is from genome assembly GCA_002080005.1 of Gigantidas platifrons. Classification (NCBI taxonomy): domain Eukaryota; kingdom Metazoa; phylum Mollusca; class Bivalvia; order Mytilida; family Modiolidae; genus Gigantidas; species Gigantidas platifrons. Next base: position 818,884 of record MJUT01048196.1, on the reverse strand, counting down.
CTTTGATCCTGTTGGTCAATCTTACGTTTTCTGATTAGTGCTTTGTAGGCCACTGTTAATCCCTGTAAAGCTTTGATCCTGTTGGTCAATCTTACGTTTTCAGATTAGTGCTTTGTAGACCATTGTTAATCTCTGAAAAGCTTTGCTCCTGTTGCTCAATCTTACGTTTTCTGATTAGTGCTTTGTAGACCATTGTTAATCTCTGAAAAGCTTTGCTCCTGTTGCTCAATCTTATGTTTTCTGATTAGTTCTTTGTAGACCATTGTTAAGCTTTGCTCCTGTTGCTCAATCTTACGTTTTCTGATTAGTGCTTTGTAGACCATTGTTAATCTCTGAAAAGCTTTGCTCCTGTTGCTCAATCTTATGTTTTCTGATTAGTTCTTTGTAGACCATTGTTAATCTATGAAAAGTTTTGCTCCTGTTGCTCAATCTTACGTTTTCTGATTAGTGCTTTGTAGACCACTGTTAATCTATGAAAAGCTTTGCTCCTGTTGCTCAATCTTACGTTTTCTGATTAGTGCTTTGTAGACCATTGTTAATCTCTCAAAAGCTTTGTTCCTGTTGCTCAATCTTACGTTTTCTGATTAGTGCTTTTGTAGACCATTGTTAATCTCAGAAAGGCTTTGCTCCTGTTGCTCAATCTTACGTTTTCTGATTAGTCCTTTGTAGACCACTGTTAATTTCTGAGATGCTTTGCTCCTGTTGCTCAATCTTACGTTTTCTGATTAGTGCTTTGTAGACCACTGTTTGACTCTGCATCTTTTTTTTTTAACTATTCTATGATCTGCCCTTCAATTTATGGCTTCTGATTAGCCATTCGGTATCTTCAAACATTCGAGCTCCGCTCAGACGAGGTGTACTCGATGCAACATTTTATGATCAAGATTGTCAGTGACTTGTGACAGGTCGGTGGTTTTCTCCGGGTACTCCAGTTTTCTCCACCAATAAAAACCATACACCAATTAAACCAAAACATTTTCAAAATTTCCTAAGAGATCATTTCCATTTTATTTCAGGTCCACCTGATCACATTGGACGAGAATATATTATAGCTTTTATGGACAATTTTGAATTATCACAAGTTATTCAAAATCTCGAATGTTTTATAACGATGGCACCAACAGCAGTCAATCCAGTAGTAAATGTAAACATAACATCTCCTGCATGGGTATTCCCAGGCCCTCTTAATATTCAAATCACTTTAACAGCTGGCGTTGTTCAACAGGTCCTAATTCCTAAAATATTTAGACTCGTTGATTCTCAAATTGAGGGAAAAGGGATTTTAATTCAGTCTGATGATGATATTGTTGTTTTTGGATTAAACAAACAATATCGTTCAACCGACGGATTCGTATCAATCCCAACTGACAGTCTGGGAACAGAATACTACACTGTTGCGTATCATAGACCAACTCGTAAATCAGAATTTGTTGTATGTGGAGTTGAAGATTCAACAGCAGTCAACATTACGTTAGCAAGCTGTACAAATTGTAGGGGACTTCAATTTCAATCGGTTTCTTACAGTGCTGGTCAAACCATTTCAGTACAATTGAACAGATGCCAATGTGTCCAAATTCAAATTCGAAATAGAAGAGATCATACCGGTACTCATATAATGAGTGATAAACCAGTTTCTGTATTCAGTGGTAATAAGAAGACTAAAGTCGGTTCCGGTGGTAGCCAAGATCATTTAGTGGAACATATGACTCCTGTAAACACATGGGGAAAAAAGTTTGGCACAGTTCCTATACCAGCTCGTACAACTGGAGACACCTTCTATTTCATTGCAAGTGAAGATAGTACAACCATCAACTTCGTTTGCACAACAGTATCTGGTACGATAATATTAAGTTCAGCAGGAGATTTTGCTAGGAGGTTATTCAGTTCTTCTGACTTTTGCTATGTTGGATCAGACAAAGCAATTTTGCTGGTGCAGATGGTTTTGAGTCAGCTGCCAAATTCAAATGAACCTGCTGATCCATCGATGATTCTTATAGTACCTATAGAACAATACGCGGCAGATTACACATACACAACTCCTACATCCGCATCAGACCCTTATACTAATTACTTTATGTTTGTTGTGGAATCGTCAAAGGTTAGTGGACTGCGGTTAGATGGTGGACCAATTCCTGGAACTGCTGTGACAAATAACATTCCTGGAACAAATTTGACTGGAGGCTATTTTACGGTTACAGCAGGCCAGCATAGGGTATACCACATGTCACCCATTGTAATATTTGAAGGTTTGCTATTTGGAAAAGGAAATCTTGAATCCTATGGTTACCCAGCAGGATTTCGTCTGGCACCTATTAACGAGGTATGTTCATGTTATCAAGACACAGCCAAGTTGTTAGGTTTTTTTCAATTTTGTATTGTGATTGTTTTTATTTAAAGTTCAATCAGTTTGCATCAAGTGTAATACATCTCTGTAAATCATGGGCTCCTCTTGTAGTAAATAGCGTTTGTGGGGACATACTGTTAACGCACCTAAGACAAGCCAAGCACGTTTTCAAATGATGTGTTCAACTGGGAACGTCAACGCAAGCAATACAACGTAAATATCAAATTTAGTGCACACGACGAGTTTCTAGAATAACCTTCATCGGGTACGCTGAAAATCGAAAGACAGGAAAATTAATAATTTAAAGTTTTGGGAGCAATAAAACCAAAATGCATAAACACGATAGCCAATTCATCCTCCGCAAATATAACAACGAATACTGTACTAAAACACTTTTAGTACTGATAGATCCTGATGTATTGTAATATTGTTAAAGATTAAAATTGTTAAGCATATACATGAAAATCAGTATTATCTATAGATCAGATTGTTGGTTACCTCTATTACCCGACCCTTTTAGTAAATGCAACCTGGTTAATCCGACTACCTGTTTATTCTGAACAGTATTCGGGTTAGATATTATGTATTGTATTACACGTTCAGCCTCTTGTTGCAGCCATGTATTCCCAGTAATATGTCAATAGGTGATGGCCTTGACAATGATTGTGATGAGCTAATTGACGAGGAAATATGTAACAGTATAGGTAAGTAGTATGTACAAATATAAAGTTGATAAATTTTGATTTGATGATGTAAAATAAACGTAACTTGACTGATATACAGGTATTAGTAACATGACGGATGCCTTATAGGATGCAGGAACAGGAAACTTTTCTGCGAGCACCTGGGTTCATCCCATGAGTTGTGTTCTTTTGTGTTCTTTTTGTGTTTTTTGTCTTCGTCTTGTGCCTTCTGTACTCAATGTTGCCAGTGTCTCTGAATTGTTCATTTTCGATTGCCTCTTTGGTTTTCTCTAATGTTTATTATAAATCAGACCTACTTCCTAGTTCCGAAATATAAAAATGTAATCTCACCTTTGTTGAAAAGAGTTGTCTTTCGTTGGTGAATGCTTTGACAAAATGTCATTTTGGGGAGAGGGGATTAGAGATATATATCCATTTGTTATTGAACTAGAAACAACGGTTTTCAAAGTATATAATCTAAATTAATGAAAATTCTAAATATTAGGTATTTTCCCCGCCCCCTCTCCCACCCACAAAAAGAAAAAATAGAAATAGCAACCAAAAAGGGATATAAGTCGTTGCTTCTGTCCGCATTGTGTCCCTGATGATTATCGTGTCAAATGAAATGGTAAATTCTTATGAAAATTATAACAGTAAATATTAAATTTTTAACTTATTTAATGATTAAAGTAAATAAGATACCATCTAAATTACACAAACATTCAGTGATACAGCCAATTTGGATGCGACACGATACCCCAACTGTTTCCAAGATCAGGGATACAACAAATTAGGATGTGACATAGTACCCCAACTTTTTTCAAGATCAGGTATACAACAAATTAGGATGTGACATGGTACCCCAAATGTTTCCACGATCAGTGATGCAGCAAATTAGGATGTGACATGGTACCCCAAATGTTTCCACGATCAGCGATGCAACAAATTAGGGGGTGACATGATATCCCAAATCTTTCCACGGTGAGCGAATTATGGTTTGACACGGCACCCCGAATCTGTTGGCCATTGTGTTGTTTGCCCTCCTTCGCTTTACGGATTCTGATTATCCCTTTCGGTATCTTTCCACGATAAGCGATACAACAAAGTAGGGTCTTACATGGTATCCAAAATTTTTCCTCAAAATACTGATGTGACCGAGATAAGATTGTGTTCTTCTTTGATGAGGTATACCAACATTAAAACAGTTGCTAGGATCATACGCTGCTTCTAATAGGATGGATATGGCATATAACTATTTAACGCTTGATGTGATTAAAAATATCCCTGTATAGTGGGAATAGGACAATACTAGAACAGTTGATGAGATAGCAAATATCTCCTTATATAAACATTATTATTAGAATGTCTTAAAATATTATGGTTTTATGTAAAACAAGGTTTATGTGTATGAGGCTTTGATATTGACGTCAAGGCGAAGTTCCCCAGTTTTGGGCCGAATACATATAAACTTTATATCTTAAAATACCGCATTGGTATTGTGTTTATCCTGCAGAATAAAATCATATTAATCAATTAACGTTGATTTTTTGAATTAAATAATAAAATTATATAATTATCCCTTGAGTGCCTCTTTTGATATTTTCAGTCGACAGAAACTGGATTTACAATTAGGTTCCCAAAGCTCAACTGGAAACATATGACAGGGGTACCAGAAAAAGCTATGTTTCAGTCAGTGGCAGTATAAAACCAAAAACTATCCAGTCAATGCAATTTGACTGCTCAAATAGAGAAAGTGCAGGATAAAACATGAAACATTTGAATTTAAAACGAAATCAATGCTCAAAATATTTAATATGGTAGAAGTTCATCTTTCGACTGTTCTCTAATTCCCTGTCTCATCTGCTTATTTGTGTTTGTTTGCGTATTGTGGTTTTCAACACATGTTATGTTGTCTTTTTGTTTTGTTTTTCTTCGCCCTGTGTGCCCTGGATTGTCCTTTTTGTATTGCCCCTTGCGGTACTTTCTAACGTTTATTCCCTTTCATGTTAATATTTTCCAACAACAAATGTATTTCCAGCGTCATATGTCGTTGTCTTTTTGCGTTCTGTGAGATCACGTGAGATGTGATAGTTATATTGTTGTGTTTTTATTGGCGGAATTGTTGACTATCACTTTCATATTATATCCTTTGTACTAACAATTAATATGTTTTCTGTTCCTTTGTACTAACAATTCATATGTTTTCTGTTTCATGTTTATAGATAATTTGACTTGATTTGATTTTTGGCGACCAGTTTTAGTGGTGGAAGAAGCCGGAGTACTCAGAGAGAACCACCGACCCTGACAGCTGATAAACTTGATCACTAGCGGCAGTGAGTCGAGTGCACCCTTTTTTGTAATTTACAATGCCGGGCGCGAACCCACGATGTATTGGTGATAGGCTTGTATGAGTTGTTAGGTAATCCAACTACCTAACTCATTGAGCCACCCGGACCCTCCTCATGTTTATAAATCCTTTGTACTAACAATTCATATGCTCTCTGTTGCATGTTTATAGATTCTTTGTACTAACAATTCATATGTTTTCTGCTTCATGTTTATTTTAGATGATGATGGTGACACGTTAATAGACGAGGACTGTGCAGCAAATAACACAAGTAAGAAGTCCTCTTTATTTATAGATATATAAACTAGCAACTAACATTTGAATCTGGTTATCTCGACATGGGTAAGGTAGAACCTCAGATGACTAGAAATATGAAAGTGACCCGTTTATAGTAATTGTTAGCTAAAATGTCCTGATAACTCGAATATTGTGAATTCATTTGATTTCATGTAATGGTAACGAATGCTCGCTTCGTGGCTTGAGGTAGATTTGAATATTCATGGTTTCGTGGATTCCCTACTATAGTCTGTCCATTCTATAATGGAGGCTAATATTCGTAGAATTCTTAATGCGATAGGTTGATTCTACCTAATATGTCCTGATAACTCGAATAATGTGAATTCATTTAAATTCGTGGTTATTAATGTGCAATTCGTGATTTGAAGAAAAATATCTTTCCGTGAATACGTAAATTCGTGTATTTCCTGTTATTGTCAGTGCATACTATTGTGGACTTCGGTGCATCGATAGGGTTGGCAGGTAATGCTTAACTATTGACATCCATTGTGTTAGTTTTGTATCAACACTATCCTACTTTTCAATTATCTGTGAGACCAGTTATTATTTGAAGTAGCTGTGACACTGGTTATTAAGGTGCAGCACAGAATATGTAGCACGATTCTTAAGTTTTTGGATAATTACGTTTTCTCGCTTTTTTCAGTTCCAGTTGATGGTGAATGGGGAGATTGGAGACCTTGGACTTGTTCTGTTACATGCGGCACCGGAATAGATATGCGTACAAGGCTATGTGACAATCCTGCTCCAGCTAATGGCGGCATGGACTGCATTGGTCCTTCTTCACAAACACGAGTATGCGTTCAGCCTCCATGTCGTAAGTTATTTATATCAATTAAAACAGAGCTAAACACTTTCTAACTTTCTAGCATACGTTTTGTATTCATTTTCTTAAACGCACCACCAGAACACTTAACCTCTAAGTAACAACATCAAAGCTAAGCTTCCCCTAAATCTCTAATAATCTACCAATTATATATCAGTATTAGATGACTAGTTTTCTCAACAAATGATTGCGTACGATTGTTGTGCTCATATCCAATATAGACCGGTCACCAGCATGAGAAACATATATTTAATAATCAGTTTGACGAGTAATTTTCGTCGCAAAGCGTTTTGAATTCAGCTTTCTTGCTAGTGTTCCTATATCTATCTTCTTGCGAATACATCCCCGACACCCCATTAATTGAGATATCTAACGAGACCAGAACGAGACAAGAAACAATGTGGTAGTGAGAAAAAAACCACATGGTAACGATACAAGAACACACGTGGTAACGAGACAAGAAATCACGTGGTAGCGATACAAGATAGCACGTGGCAACGAGACCAAAACATACGTGGTGTAGAAATATGAAATCTCGGGGTAACAAGACAAGAAACCACGTGTTAAAGCTATGACTAGAAGTCAACGATCTCAATCACTCGGTCCTTTGTAATTATAAGTCCCTTGTCCTTCTAATGTAATATCATTTATAACATTAAAAGTGAGTTAATTTATCCTTAACACCACATTCTCCAGTATTGCAATTACATTGTGGTGGTCAAAGTTAATAATGGAGGACACTGGAATACCCGACGAAAACAACTAACCTGTCAAATTGAGCTAACCCCTGGTCACTCGGTGACTTAATGACAATTGTAAATGACAACTATAATACAATTTTATTTTTCAGGTTGTGGGAAACAAAGAAGACGACGACGACGACGTTCAAGCCAGTTTAATTTGTTGGTTGCAGACGACAAATTTACACTGATGAAACCATGATGGCGGACGATTGTTTTTGAAATTTTCTGGTCATTTGTCTTAAATAAAAAAAAAATCTCTCAATTCAGAACTATAATACTTTTGTCTGCATGCAAAATTTGAAGATACATGTACCAATGGGGTAATCAGATCCCATAAATCGAACAAGGAGGACAGACAATGCAATGACCACAAGAAAGAAAGACAAAAGGAGAAAAAATTATCTACAAAACACTACGCCGAAAACTAAAGATTGATAAACACCAATCCCACTCAAATAGGAACTACTTACCCTTCTGGAGCACATGGGTTCAACCTTGGTTTTTAAGAGGTAAGTGTTGTTGCAAAAAGATGCAATTCGATACCCCAAACGCACGAATATATGACCGTTCACTTTCATCGTTTGGTACATGTATTTCAATAAAAAGTGGCAGGGTTAAACTTGTTTTATAGGCCCCAATTTCACCTCTTAGTGAAATGAAGCGGTCATGCAAGTGTTTTTCACATTTTAGAACAATTGTAAAGACACAATCTGTATATGAAGAAAGATAGATACAAAAGAAAAGGAGAAAATATACAAAAGCTTGGAAACATTAAACCGAGGATCATGTACGTTTAGTATTTGTATACCTTTCAGTGGTTCTATTATTGTGTTACCATGTAGAATTTTGTACCTATGATTGGAGCCATTTGTAAATTTTTGTTTTGTGGTTGGAGATATAAGCGACAAATTTAAATATTAATTATATTCGACCAATAATATAATTTGGAAATACATACATATAGATTATATGTAAAATGTTGATAAAAGTATTTGTTAGTTAGAAGTATCAATTTGACTCTTTCTACATTTTTGTTCTACTGAATTTTGTAACTGTTTGACAATGTGGTATTTTTGTTTTTCATTTATTTGTTCTCTGCAATCACTGATACATTTCAAGAATTAAAAGTTCTGAACATTTATTACTTGATCTTTAGTTTTATTTCTAATGTTTTGTAGATCGTTATTGTTCTTTGTGTCTGTCCGTCTTTGCTTTACGGATTATGGCCACCCCTTTGGTATCTTCAAACTCGTCTTAGATTTATGAAATTTAACGCCACTTTCAACAATATTTCAGTTGTATCGTGGCGGTCAGTTTTATTGGTGAAGAAACGCGGAGGATCCGGAGAAAGAAAACCACCGACCAGTCGCAAGTCACAGAAAAACTTTATCACATAATGTTGCACACCTCACCGTGATCGAGATTCGAACTTATAACATCAGTGGTGGTAAACACTGATTGCATAGCTACCTGTAAATCCAGCCACCATACGATAATGGCCACGACGGCTCATTAAAAACGACTGAATTTGGGCATTAGAGTCATTATTGACCGTCCAGTGGTGTTAACGACTTGAGTAAAACAGTGAGTGATCGATTGTTGTTGAACACCAATTCAGCAAATTTGCAGCTATATCATGGCGAGCACAAGTTATTTTCAATGAGATGATGATGAGGTCCACTTTTTACCAGAACAACACGGTTAGTTGGATTATTTATAGTGCTAGCTCACTGAAACAACAATCCGCGGATAGACATGTAACACCACTGGGACATATTATCTTGATTCTGGGCAAGCCAGATTGTCCAATTTTTCCTTAATGCTGCGTGCCTAGCGGAAAAGCAGCAAATACTGTCTGTGGATTGACCCGATCATGGCTCGAACCCACGATCTACCACACTCGAGGCTAACACGCAACCATTACACCACAGCTGCGGTTTCAAGCTCACTCACTCATTCACTCAAAATGTTACCGCTACTGAAGGGACAATAATGACTGTAATGCCCACATTCAGTCGTTGTTAACTTCGAAAGACAGCGTAGCAATTGTGAAAACATGACTGTTACAACTCTCTCAGCACTGTTATAAATAAGCAAAATATATCTGCCAAAGACAGTGAAAATAACTGTCATAGATATAGAATGCATTCCGCAACGTTTTTGTTGTTGCAGCAATTAAAAAGATGACTGTTGCAATTTTTTAGCCATGTGACAGTTAAACAATAACTATTTTAACTTTTATAGGGTTGTTACATTTAAAAGGAACTGCAACAAATTGAAAGAAAAACCCCATAAAATAGCACACTGTCGGAACAATTTCAAAATCAAATATTATAAATTGTAGAAAGAGCGAATACCAAAAATACATGACCGCTCACTTTCCTGGCATGGTGCTAAAGAGAGTAAACCACAAATACATGACCGCTCACTTTCCTGTCATGGTGCTAAAGAGAGTAAACCACAAATACATGACCGCTCACTTTCCTGGCATGGTGCTAAAGAGAGTAAACCACAAATACATGACCGCTCACTTTCCTGGCATGGTGCTAAAGAGAGTAAACCACAAATACATGACCGCTCACTTTCCTGCAATGGTGCTATTTTTGTTGGGTTATTATAGTTTTTACGTTTTTACCTTTGCTACTGATATGGAATGGCTGTTGCCATTCTTTTTTTTACAAGTGCGAACAAATGACAATGTGTTGTCCTTGACATCTGGCTTTTGGAAATGATAAAAACAACCCAACATTTTTTAACCACAAATAGCACACTCATCTTATTAAAAGTAAATTGATTACATTTTCTACAAAATATCAATAAGGAAAAAAATGAGTAAAAGGCCAAATAAGTACTAAACTAAACAGTATTAAACAGTTATTGACTAGGGTCGACAACAGTTGTTTCGACTGAGGCAAAACTGAACGAACTATTGCCCTAAGCCCAAGGCTAGTGGCAAATGTTCAGTTTATGTGGAAAGACAACTATTTTCCGAAAACACATATATCTTATATGATATAAACTTACCCCCAAATACACTGTTTTTTTTAATTTATCATGGCTTTATTTCTCCGTTACATCTATTTATCGTCAAACTGCTTTTTTTCTTAGAAGAAGAGTATGAAAATAGCCATACACATAATAGGACAACCAAGGCCAATCTCCCTTAGACATTGGTTACCTTAGACGATTTTGGGCATCGTGATTGTCTTTTGGTTTTATTGCTCCTAATGCCTTTTCAGTTGCTTGATTTCGAATCCTTTAATTTTAATCGTGCCCGGATGAAGATTATTCCAGAAACAGGTACTGAGCCATAAATCAGATACAATAGGTTTTTTTTGTGTCATAGCATAGCTCAGTTTAACATACCCAGACGAATTAGAATCATTGTCTTTAGGTATACTGCAAACTCCGGACAGTTTTCATATCTGCTCCGAATATGATTCGTCTAGTGGAGAGTAGTATGCGGATCGAAGCAGGTACGACAAGGGAGTTTTTGTATACTGGTCACATTTTGCTTTTTGTGAAGAAGTCTTAGGAATCTTAAATATCTACATTCCCTGTTGCATGCATATATCAATATAATGTGAAAAAAAGCATATTTAATGATCAGAACTCCTTGTTATGGAACCTTTAATATAGGCATATGATTATGAGTGAGTGGTTGTTGCTTATCGCCAAATGAGCAAATTTTCAGCTATATCATAGCGAGAGCAACTTACTTTCAATGAAATGATGATGATGAAATCCACTTTGTACGAGACCAACATGCTGAGTTGGATTTGATAGCGCTAGCTCACTGAAGCAACAGTTCACGGGTAGGACATGTCGATCAGCATTGACAGATTACTCCGATTCCGAACAAACCAGTGTTTGCTCTTTCTCCTCAATGATGTGTGCTTAGCGAAAAAGCAACACATACCAATTTTAGTCTTTGGTTTACAAATACAGAGCCTTTTTTATACATTGTATATACATGTGATACAAGAAATGTTTTCCGTTTTGCGCTTGAATATTCTTATAAGGGCGATAAATTTGTTTGGTAGTGAAAACCAGAGTTCACAGAATTAACCACACACCTGCCGCACGTGGCTCACAAATTTTATCACATAATGTTGTATCGACTACATCGTACAAGTCACTGACAGACTGTATCACATAATGTTGTATCGAGTACACCTTGCAAGTTACTGACAAACTTTATCTCACGATGGTGCATCAAGTACACATCGTCACTTGTGGGAATATAACTGAATAATTCTATTCTTACTAGAATTTATCAATAACTCGTATATCTGATTGGATATTGTCACTTATTCTACGTCATTCGAAAGGAATTTATAAATCAATATTTCCGTTTACTGTACTACTTTTTTGTAGCGTTACGGCGTAGGAATATGAACAATTAATCCACCAAGAATTATTAGTATTTAACGTCGAAAATAACACGATGTCAAAGAATAATAATTATAAGGATGATTAAGCAGCGTGTTTTTAGGAAATTATCTATGTATAAACCCCGGCAGCTCACTCACAAACTTTACATAACGTCCTTCGGACTTTATTCAGTTTGTGAGTGAGTTGTCGGAGTTTATACATAGATAATTTCCTAAAAAACAGTGTTTAATCCTATATTAATTGTATCGGATGATGTAAAACTACCATAAGCACCATATACACTTAAGTAATATGGATGAGAAAAGCCCCCCCCCCACCGGTCCCAAAATAAGAAAATGCTTTGTCCATCAAACATTTGAAGTGAACTTTTAATTCTTGAAATGTATGAGTGATTGCATAGAACAAATTAAATTAAAAAAAATACCACATTGTCAACCAGTTACAAAATCCAGTAGAAAAATTGTAGAAAAAGTCAAAATCGATACTGCTAATAAAACAAGCATTTTAGATTATTTTACATATAATCTATATGTATGTATTTTCAAATTATGTTATTGGTCGAATATAATTAATATTTAAATTTGTTGCTTTACATAATGTAATCTCCAACCACAAAACAAAAACGTGCAAATAGCTCCAATCATAGAAACCAAATCATATGTGATAACACAATGCCAGAAACATTTAAAGGTAAATGATATAATAGACGTACATGAGCCGCGGTTGGATGTGTCCGAGTTTGTTTTTATATTGTCTCGTTTTCTTTTGTATATATCTTTTTTCATATTCATATTGTGGCTTTACAATTGTTCTAACATGAAACACACTTGTACGACCGCATGATTTCACTAAGAGGGGGGGGGGGCAAAAAACTAGTATAATTCCGTCACTTTTTATTGATATGACTGTACCAAGCAAGGAAAGTGAACGGTCATATATTGATGCATTAGGGGTATCGAATTGCATCTTTCTACATTTTTTCTATTACATGTTCGAACTGTCTTGAGAGTGTTTTTTTTCAGCTTTAAGTGGGCGAAATGGTTGAGTTTTAGTCCTCCTTCGATTTACAGCATCAGATTACCCCTTTGTTATCTTAGATTTACAGCATCATATTACCCCTTTGTTATCTTAGATTTACGGCATCAGATTACCCCTTTGTTATCTTAGATTTACGACATCAGATTACCCATTTATTATCTTAGATTTACGGCATCAGATTACCCCTTTGTTATATTAGATTTACAGCATCAAATTAACCCTTTGTTATCTTAGATTTACGGCATCAGATTACCCCTTTGTTATCTTAGATTTAGAGCATCCTATTACCCCTTTG
>MJUT01048196.1:766574-779602 GCA_002080005.1 Gigantidas platifrons | reverse complement strand
GTCTCGGTGAAGGGTAAAAACGGCAAATACGATTGCTACATAAAACGCCCACCTGATAACGATTTACAATTTTTGTTACTAGCGTCTCGGTGAAGGGTAAAAAAAGCAAATACTATTTTGCAAATACTTAAAAAAAGTTAAATCTTATGCAAATGCACCTACATGAAGTAAAAATTCTGCAAATTCACAATGGAAGGCCTGAATTTGTAAAAAATATCACGGCTAGTAACCAATCAGAATCCAGCATTCTTATATAAGGTGTAATTATGCTCTATAAAATGGGTTGGTATTGTGAAGGGCCCAACATATTCATTCGCCAACGACAAATTCAATAGTCCCATGAAATAATAGGAATGGATATCGAGGACTCATTAAATTTTGTTGTGAAAATTAAATTATCAGAAATGTTTGAAATTTTTGAACAGGTTATATCCTCTCGTCCGTTGAAATCGGTCAACACCTGAAATCGGTCAACACCTGAAATCGGTCACCATTTTGGAATGCGCTGTCACGTGACTTCAGATGTCGATGACGTCATTTATCCTGCAAACTGCTTCCAGAAATAGATATTTAATTCACTTTCACTTTTATCAAGACAACAATGAGATTTAAACAGATAAGAAAAGATAGCTATGGGTTTTGGTGCCAAAATGATGCCATTTTACTATTACCATTTTGACTTAATAATCAAAGTCAAATATTTCAAGAAAAACACAGTCCGTAGTGGATAATTTCCATATCTTGTGTTTGTTTACATTCCACTGCGCATCTTGATCTATATTTATAACTCCATTAGGCAACGGAAATGACATTACTTTCGTTTTGAAATTAAGTAATTCCTTAGATAATTTGTGGGTAATAAATATATGATTTAATATGAATTACATGGAATTGGACATGGATAAAATTGCACGTGAAAACAGAGATATTATCTGCTGAAAACAAGTGACAGCAAATACAATTTAATGAAAAAATGGCGAAATATAGAAAAAGCAAATTAAAAAATATTGTAAAATACAATCTCCTAGGCCTATTTGTGTTCCATGCGACTATTTTATGGTTGACCGATTTCAGGTAACGTGACTTGGGCGCCATTACGAAACATATGCAAACAAAAAATATCAGCGAGCCGACATTTATTCATCAAATTAAACGATGTTTTGGCATTATATTTGGTATTTATCTTTGGTATAAATACCAATTTGAATGAGAATTATAAGGAAATGTCTTAACTGACCGATTTACGGTCACATGTGGATACTTGCATACCTTGGTTTGGGACAGTTTGCGCTATTGATAAACCGCTTCGCTGTTTATTTTTAAACGTAAACTGCCCCCAAACCAGGTTATATAATATAATTACATAAAAGCAACATTTAAAACAATTTCATTCAATCTTTCGACTTTAAGCGTACCTGATGAAGGTTATTCCTGAAACACGACATGCGCAACAAATTAAGGACTGTTATTCCTATTCTTATGAAATTCTCCCAACGTGTACACACTAGTTTGAAAACATACAAATATATGACGAAATATATGCACTTTTCAAATTCCTTCCGCTAAAATAATAGTAATGTCACTGAGTTGTTTAAGGATCCGCCATCTTGAAAACGTGAAATCCTACATGTCATATGTACAACAATACACAAAAATAATTAAAATGCCTACCTTGAAAACTTATTTTAGTTAAATTCTATCTAAATTGAAGCGTACACGAAGCCATATAACGTCTGATCTTTACATTTTAAACTGGAAGTCTTTATATGACGTCACACTGTTCATATGCCAAAGTCGTTCAACAATATTTCCCGGAATTAAATTTTTTGTGATTTTTAGACCCAGGGATATGCAAGAATACATTTGTATGTTCAGTATTGCATTAGAATGGACAGTAAACTCAATTTGCGACCATCAAATCTCCAATTGATGCCTTGAAATGTTCAAATATAATACAGTTATCTCCTAAATAGGCCGTCAGCGTCAAATTCATAGTCAGAAATATCTGGGTCAGCCATATTGTTTACAAACAAGTGCATTCGGCGTAGGAATATAGCATTCCTTCAGGCCTGTCAACTGCAGATTTGACGGCTCTCGATAGCCAATGAAAATACGCGTTACATCATAATTGCATTATAATTATATATCTACTTTTTATCATATTCACATATAAAATATTTTTGATATTTAAAAGTATTCTGTATCGAGCCCCAATTGAAATTAATATAAAAATCTACTTATTTTTAAATTTAAATGGTATTCCGTAGTTAATATCATTAATCATCAATAATTTTGAACAGCTATCAGAACTACCTAACAAGAGTTTGAATATACCAAAGGGGCCCTTCTTCTATATACGGCTTCTAACCAGGTTATAAATGGTCCAGTTGTTTCAGGGAAGATTTTTCAAAAAAAATATCACAAGACAAAGGACAAACGACGGACGGTAAATATGGGCAACATCTCGTATCTACCTTTTTGGTCTAGTTAAAATACTCAGTTGAGTCTCGCAATATTTTATATTTCTGTCAACAATCAGGAACATGCATCCATTATCCTGATTCCGAGCCAATCGGCATTCGCTCTTACTCCTTAATGATGTCTGCTAAGCAGAAAGGGAGCAGAGACCAATTTCATAGTCGTTCGTTTGACCAGAACGACGCTCGGACCATAATCTACCTCACTCGAGGCGGCAAGGTAATCATTACACCGCAAATGCGGTGATGACGAATGTAGAAAGACGTCGTTGTTTTAAAATAAAAATACCATACCTGCTTTTACCACATATTTCTGTATAAGAAGTCCTTGTGTTAGTATTAGAACCAAAATAAACAGCTGAAAGTTCATCTTTATAGATATACTATTGTCACCTTATACAAGGAAGAGTGATGACTTAAGCCTAATATGGTTATATATATAGTACCACATGTCATCTAATCATGCGTCAAATGCAACAGCTATTAACATTAGAAAGAAATGAATTGCGCAATCATGTTAATAATGTTGTACTTTTTTGCAACATAAATTTATGATAATTAATAACAATGTAATATTTTGATGACGCAGACTTCTGTTTTTTGAATAGGATTGTTGTACGACTTTGATATATCAATACCCTGTCGTAGTGAATATTAAATAATTATATGTTCGTTATAAAAGAATGGTAAATACGAAATAATATAGTGTTACTAACTGGCTGTTTCTGTATTAGCCCTTGTATAGATTCGAGGTTAGCAGTATTGGCCCCCGAACCCCGTAGGTCCGAGGGCCAATACTGCTAACCGAGAATCTATACCAGGGCCAATACAGAAACAACCAGTTCGTAACACTTTTATTAAATAATCTAACTGGTCTCTATGACGGCGTACGAATATTTTCCCACGGCCGTATGGATAAAGTAGCAGGGCCGTATGGATAAACTGACAGGATCGTATGAACATTGTTTTTAGGGAACTAATGATGACCAATAATACAGTGTTACTAACTGCCTTGCCAATGGTGATTACTTTTACCTATGTAACATTTTGCCACCAACAGTAGTTCCCTGAACGCACCTATTTGTTTTTCCACCAACGGCAGTATTCGGAACGTAAATCGCCCCACCATTCCCGAGAAGAAATCAAAGCCAACAACAGTCCAGATCACAGTCCCCGTTCAGAAACAATAGAAGTAGGAACCCAAACTAAATTCCTTTTCATAGAATGTCATAAGCTGGACACGGGACACCGTCCGCGCCGGATATGAAGGATTTAAACATGAAGGGGTCTGGTCAGTAGGCTCGGGTCAGACCGAAGATAATAAGAACCCTAAAACATTTTAGTAAGGAGAGTAAGCGGAGAAGTCTCGTTGTGGCTACGAAAATTGGAAGAACAGAGGTGCCCGCCTTTGTAGATACGGCTGGTATGCTAACCTTGGCTGAAGAGTCTCTATTCCCAAACTTACATGCCAATTGTGAAGTGGTGCAGCTGACAGGAATAGAAAGCCAACCTGTTGCTGGTCGCATAGTGTAACTGTAACTGTAGTGAAAAATAACCACAAAGTGGGATGTTTGTGTTACCCGGATAGATGATAAGTTGATTTTGGGCTTGGATTTCTTAGATGCTTGTACGACAATGATTGACCTACCACATAGGACAGTAACTGTCAATGGGGAACAGATTAGAGCACCTTTAGTCGAAGGTACGAACATTCAAGTTTCTAGAACAGTACTCACGAAAGGAGTTACATTGCCACCAAATAGTATCACCTCATTAGTAGTAAAGGCTAATCCCATACCAAAAGCCAATTACTTGTTAGAATCAGCCTGTTCACTGTTACCAATTTTAATATCCAGGATGGTTGGGAATGATGAATTTTGCACCATATATTTAATCAATGACTCTGGACGTTTCATGAAGCTAAAGAAAGGAAAATGTGTCGGCCAGGTTGAAGAACTATGTGAAATAATGGATTGTCCTAACGAGTTTGACAAGTATGATGTACGCCAGGTGAAGGGCAGTTTGACACAAGAACAACTAAAGGAAGCGCCCTCCCACCTAGCAGATTTGTATGAGCAGTCGTCCGAAAACTTAAATTCTGAACAAAGGGCCAAGTTGCAGCATATTTTAAATGAATTTGCAAATGCAGATGTCTTTTTTAAGCATGATTTAGACTTGGGATGTCTCAGAGAGGCGAAACACCAAATTAACACTGACATCAACTCAAGCAAACAAATCCAACTATCAAGTAGTATTGTTAGATATGTGATGGAATATGGTTGTCCTGTGTGGCAGTTAACATCAGGAGACAATCTGAAAAAAACTTGAAAACATACAAAGAAAAGGACTCTGTCTATGCCTAAATATACCCAGTACTGCAGGCAGAGAAGCACTTGAGGTCGAAGCGAACATCTTACCTCTAGACTTAAGATTTGAAGAAATATCGGTTAGAGAAATAGTCAAGATCCATTCAAAAAAACATAAAAGAACCGATTAAACAAAAATTAGTAAAATATCAGGAAGGAGAAGGATATGATCAAATAGAGTCACCTATGGGAAGGCACTAAGTCAGTCTAAAGACATGGAAAAAGCAATATCAGTTAGTATAGACTTCATAGAGCCAGAATTTACACTCCTAGCTGGATGTAACCAAATGATCAAAAGAGCACCCCATTACTCGAGCCAGCTAGGAAACTCAAAAACCCGTACAAAAGAACAGGCAATAGAAAGCAAAGACGTGGTCACAGCCCTACTGAATGATATTCCAACATCAGCAGCTATTGCATCTACAGATGGCTCCTGTAAAGGAAATCCAGATCCATGTGGAGCAGGTTCCGTTATATACCATCCAGACGGCGAAACAACTAAAATTAAGAAACCGGTAACCAAAAGAGGCTCCATCTTACTAGGCGAATTAATAGCCATACTCATTACATTACAGCATGTATTAATAAATATCAGAACAACAACACTTTCTCATTTATACATCTTTTCGGACAGCCAAACAGCAATTGGTATTCTTAACCTTAACTGGAATTCAAACAACTATAGAGAAATGATACAAGAAATAAAGGAAATAACATTAAAAATAGGGCAAAGTGGAATAGAGACAATCCACCAATGGACACAGGGACATGCCAATATATCCGGAAATGAAGTGGCAGACTATCTGGCCAAAAAAGCAGCAAAGGAAGCAGAATTGATGGAAATTAACAACCAATTCATAACAATTCTAGATGTAAAAAGTGCTGTAAGAAAATCAGTTATACAGAAATGGCAAAATAGATGGAACATTAGTGGAAAAGGTAGAAACTTGTATGAACTGAAACCAACAGTTGGCTTGAAAACCATCTTAGACTGGCCAAATAAACAACTATCGTCAATATTCATACAATTGAGAACTGGCTATGTACAACTAAATAAATACAGATACCAACTGGGACAAGTTACATCACCGAAATGTGAATGTGGAGCAGACGAGACAGCAGAACACTATTTACTGGAATGTGTACTGTAATCTTACATAACAATACTAATAAATTAATCGGAATAACAAAGCCATCAATAGAACTATTTTTAACTCGAGAAGAACAAGACATTGAAACACATAAGAACATACTAGAAGCTGTAGGAGAGTTCATCACATCCACTGGACGTTTTACCACCTGTCCAGCACCTACAGCAAATCCCTGACCTGATCCTACTTGTATATTACAACAAAGTGCAGAGAGAAATCACCAAAGAAGGAATAGCACTAGAGAGAATAAAATAGTACAAAGAGGACTAGTCGTGCCATTAAGGCCATATGATTAGGATTAGGATTACGTTTTAAATGAAATAACTCTTTGTTACGCCATAATCATGGCCATTCTACGTCAAATATTTTACTTCAAAAGTAACTATGAAACTATATATCATTGATTTTTCCTCTTCGAGATAACCGTGGTCAAAATAATGAACAAAAGCCCACATCTATTTATACCGACGGTCCCGGTTTAAGTAAACAATGACAATGTGCAACTTTTATGTTTTTGTCCCTCCCTCCATTTTTTGGCAAGCATTTAACTTAATTACAGTTTCAGTTCATGGTACTTTGAGGGTAATTCGAATCACCGAAAGGCCCCTGATATCACCGAAAAGCCCCAGAAAACACCGAAAAGCCCCAGAAAACACCGAAAATCCCCAGAAAACACAGAAAATCCCCAGAAAACACAGAAAAGCCCCAGAAAACACCGAAAATCCCCAGAAAACACAGAAAATCCCCAGAAAACACCGAAAAGCCCCAGAAAACACCGAAAAGCCCCAGAAAACACAGAAAAGCATAATTTAATATATCTAAACCCCTTCAAATGTTGCGAAAACACCAAGATGTAGGAAGATATGATCATGTATAACTAAATTATGGTGGTTTTATAAATATTTTTTCAATTTTGAGATTAGTAGATCGATTTATTGATGTCACCGTGCATTCCTATATAACCCAAGATGGCGGATGATATGAACTTGCTATACGAGGGAATTTGATATAGCATTATATAGGTAGATGATATGATATGATATTTTACATGCGAATTTAAGAAAGAACGAATGGAAAAATGTGAAAGTTTTTAATTGAAAAATAAAAGCTGTGTATTGGTCTGACTGTTATTAAATATTTGTTGTTATTTATTTTATATCTTTAATTTCTGACAAAATTTCACACACATATGCTTTGCTGTAATCTCGTTGAGATTAGGAATCCAAAGAAATGTTCTCTCTGTATATTCATCATCCTGAAGATACAGACAGAAAATGTCTTCGGAATCCTAATCTCAACGAGATTAGATTTGCTGGACCCTCAGGAGGCGCTTGTTGGTTTATATGTGTTATTAAGTCCATCTGATTATTGCATTAATTTAGAATTTTTAAGCTATCTTTGAATGAATAATACATAGATCAAGTTTGTTCTTGCAGCTTCCTTTCAAAAGACATTTTAATACCTAACATCTCTGGTGAGAAACAGGCTCCCTGGAGCCTATTATTTTTCACTCCATATTATAAAGGGGCTGTATTAAAAGCATGTAAAAACCCATATTTTTTTTTATTTAAGGTGGAAATGTTGAAATTGTCTATTAAATTTAGTTTGATACATATACCGACTACGGTGAGTCCTTTTATTTGACTAACTTGGTTTTTTTCAGAGTTAATAGAAAGAAAAAAAAACAATGGATGATTTAAACTCAAAGAAGATTTAAATACCATAGAAGAATCAGCATAAAGTTTAAAGGAACATGAATATTTGACTTAAACAGAATCCAGATATGTACTCATACATTCATGATCAGAAGACCTCAAGTAATCGATAAAATAGAATTTGGGTCTTTTTGTATTGTGTAGAGTCTGTGTGTATTACATGTGGTAGTGAATAGGATACATTATACAAGATTATCTATACAAAAATATACACATGATGTAAAACAATGTGTTTGATTCCTATGGCTCATAGTCGACTTGCGATTTTTCATGTATAAATCCAAAAAATACAATGGTATGGATATTTTGGATTCAATATTCAGTGATCAAAGAGAGAAAGATGTGATGAATTAAGTAATTGAATATTTATTAAATGATTCAGAAATACATGAATAATTGTAGTTTTTGGTTCAGACAAGAAATCAGGATTCAGCCATACCCATATGTACATATTAAGATGCAGTAAACACTGAAACATAAGAGGTCTGGGTGGCTCAATGAGTTAGGTCGTTGGATCTAACAACTCATACAAGCCTATCACCAATACGGCATGGGTTCGCGCCCGGCTTTTTAAATTACAAGCAAGGGTGGACTCGACTCGCAGCCGCAAGTGATAAAGTTTACCAGTTGCTTGCCCATGGTCGGTGGTTCTCTCGGGATACTCCGGCTTCCTACACCACTAAAACTGGTCGCCATGATATAGCTGAAATATTGTTGAAAGTGGCGTTAAAACACCAAAAATCAAAAATCAAAAAATCTGAAACATAATTTTGAGATCATGGAGATCATTTTATTTAATTGTTAATAAAAAAAAAATTCTTCATTACATTGGTTAATGACATGTGTAAAACAGTTCCCACAATTGCATGCGAAACAATATCATTAATAGTATTTACATTGGTACTTGTAAAGATATGCCACATTATAACCGAAAGGGGTTTTATGTTATACACTACAATGCATACACAAACTTTTGATCCATCATCTGTTCAGATCTAACAACTCACACAAGCTTATTACCAATACGGTGTGAACCGGATTTGTAAATTACAAAAAAGGGTGCACTCGACTCGCAGCCGCAAATGATAAAGCTTACCAGTTGTATGACGGTGGTTCCCTCCGGGTACTCCTGCTTCCTCCACCACTAAAACTGGTCGCCATGATATAGCTGAAATATTGTTGAAAGTGGCGTTAAAACACCAAAAATCAATCAATCAATCATCATTTATTCATTGGAGGTTAGGTGTTTAGCACCACTTTCAAAAATATTTCAGTTACTACTTTTGTGGCGGAAATTGGAGTACCCCAGAGAAAACCCACAGACCTGTCGCATGTCACTGAAAAACTTTATCGCATAATGTTTTATCGAGTACACCTCGCCATGAATGGGGTTCAAATTCACAATTTACATTGTAAGTAGTGATAGGCAACGATTGCACAGGTAGTTGTAAATTTAACTACCATACGATCACGACGGCTCAAGTTCAGTTAAGATGAAATGTAATCTTTTTATTGATATTGGTGGAATTTATGATGATCACCGTTTATAAACTTTCTTTTCATATCAATCAATGAAAATAATTGGTTTGCTGAAAGTATGTTTTTAATGTGTCACAGGAATCCATATGAATATGCATACCTTGCGAATGTGAAAAGTTGGACCATATCCAAATAAATAAATTGTAGAGTCACAGGTCATTTTATAGGTGTTTTGATTGGTTTAAAAGGTTGAGGTTATTTTCATATGTACTGAATCTGAAAATAGACGTCGTTCTCAAGGCGTCGTGTGCTGTTGTCATCAGGTGATTTTCTTTAAATGAGGCACCTTTAGGATTATATAAATTTATTTCCGATTATTTGACATATTTTGAAACAATAAATATATTTTTGAATATCATAACAAACAAAAGATTGAATTAATTAAAAAGGATTGATCGAAATATTTGTTTGGTTTAATTCGAAATAACCTCAATCCGGTTGTATACGCTGATAGCCACTGATTGCACAGATAGCTTTAAATCCAACTATCATGCAATCCTGACCACGAAGGGCCCAATGAAATAAGAAAAAGTTTATGGGTCATTATCAAAACACACGCACTTATTCCTGTTCATATTTTGGTGACATCAATTATTTTCGTTCCCGCTTTGCTTTAGCCTATTAGTTGTTCATACACTACAATGAATTTAAATTTGAATTTTGGTGTTTAACGCCACTTTCAGCAATATTTCATCTATATCATGGCGACCAGTTTTAGTGGTGGAGGAAGCCGGAGTACCCGGATACATTAAATGAATTTGAATTTGAATTTTGGTGTTTAACGCCACTTTCAGCAATATTTCATCTATATCATGGCGACCAGTTTTAGTGGTGGAGGAAGCCGGAGTACCCGGATACATTACAATGAATTTGAATTTGAATTTTGGTGTTTAACGCCACTTTCAACAATATTTCAACTATATCATGGCGACCAGTTTTAGTGGTGTAGGAAGCCGGAGTACCCGGATACATTACAATGACATATTCACATAATACGCAGTCGGGAAAACCACCATGAAACTAGAAAATTGAATGCCCTCGTCCCAATCTTATCCACCTCAACACCCCCACCCAAATTTACTACCTTAACTTTTAGTTTGGTTCTGAGGAATGTGTAGGGATATAATGCAAAGAAAACGTCTTGAAGAGCCAAAATGGATTTTCCATATAACTTAATTTCAAGGAATGGTATATTATTCATCGGGTATGATGTAGAAAACTTATGTATAGACTTTAAAAGGTGTTTGTGTCTTAGTTTGTGTCTGTAAGACACATACAATGCCCACACGGTTATAATTGCAAAAGGGTAAACCAATGTTTTGCTTATTCAGCATCAAGCAGAAATGACTGAAATAAATGAATCTGTACCTAACAATGTGAAGGAGCGTTGTTTACACGTTAACAGGTTTCAGTGGCTAAGTTCATATATGCACAAATTTGCAAAAAATTGTTGAAAATAAAAATCCATATAATATGCACACCTTCAGTGTTGGTACTAACTGTCTACAAAATATAAAAGGTCTAGCTCAAAAACTGTAGGAGGAGTTAGCCGGACAAACCATATATCCTAAATGGAATTAGCAAAATCTGTCTAAGTTCATGCATCCATAATTTTGTCAAAAATTGTTGAAAGTCAATATCCATAAAATATGCACACCTTCAGTGTAAGTACTAACTCTCTACAAAATATAAAAGTTCTAGCTCAAAAACTGTAGGAGGAGTTACACATGTAGCCGAACAAACTATGCTTACTAAGTGTGACGAACGCACGGACGGACGGACGGACACTCGGACATTGGAATACCATACTACGTCCCGTCTAAAGACGGGTGTATAAAAAGTATTCTCCCATCAGCTTGTTAAACTATATTTTATACGTAAATGACGATGTTTGAACAATTTTTCTGCATAGGTTAAAGAGCAATATTTTGTTCTGTATATTACTGTTTATGTAATAATGTGTTTATTCTCAATTTTAATGCTAAATGTCTGTGGTGTTACACAATCTTTATGACAACATCATTGACAGTAGCACCACAAAGAACATGTAAGTATTTTCAGGATAAAAGGACAATAATTTCTCCCTGTCTATATTTTATATGTATATCATATTCACATTTTGTTCAATTACAACAAAAAGAAGCAGTGAGAAGTACACCACAGACACCACATGTCATGATACAGGAAAGAAGTACACCACAGACACCACATGTCATGAAACAGGAAAGAAGTACACCACAGACACCACATGTCATGAAACAGGAAAGAAGTACACCACAGACACCACATGTCATGAAACAGGAAAGAAGTACACCACAGACACCACATGTCATGAAACAGGAAAGAAGTACACCACAGACATCACATGTCATGAAACAGGAAAGAAGTACACCACAGACACCAAATGTCATGAAACAGGAAAGAAGTACACCACAGACATCAAATTTATATACTATACCAATCGCATGTACCTTTTCGGCTCTATATTAGTTTATGGATCACTTTTGTTTTTGTCGTCTGCACATGTAAAAAAGAATTGTCAAATCTACCCATAATAAGAGGTGCACATCTTCACTATGTACACAAACACTGTGCAAAGTTTAAATACTATTGATTGAACATGGTTAGAGTTTTAGATTACACCAACTAGGTACCGCCAATGTCATATAGTGATAAAAAGTGAATAAGTTCAACATACAGGAAATTACAGGAAAAAAAAATTGTCAAATCAGCCCATGATAGGAGGTGCACATCTTCAATATGTATACAAACACTATGCAAAGTCTGAATAATATTGATTGAACACTGTTGGAGTTTTAGATTACACCAACTAGGTACCGTCCATGACATATAGTGATAAAAAATGTCTAAGTTCAGCATAGAGAAAATATATGAAATTTTTTTTCAAATAAGCCCATAATAGGAGGTGGATATCTCCAATATGTATACAAACACAGTGCAAAGTTTGAATAATATTGATTGAAAACTGTTTGAGTTACAGATTACACTAAGTAAGTACTGCCTCTTATAAATTTTACAGAGAAAATAAAAAGTATAAAGGGTTTACTGAACACATGGTGCTATAGAGAACTTACTTATATTGGAAGGATAACTGTCATAAAGACTCTGGCACTCCCAATTTTGATACAAAGCCTTACAGTACTTCCAAATCCTCCGGAATGGGTAATAAAAGAAATACAGGACGTTTTTATAATTTTCTGTGGAATGGAAAGAATGATCAAATTAAACGTACTGTTATGATTAATGGATATGAAGAAGGAGGATTAAAAATGCCGCATATTAAATCTTTTTGCTGTGCATTGAAAATGTCTTGGATCAATAAACTATTAGACCCACTGAATTTCTCACCTTGGAAGACTTTACTTCTTAGTTCAATACAACGATGGGGAGGGGATAATATTCTATATTTAAATAAAAAGGGTTTGGAAGTACTGGCAGGGAAATTAAATCCATTCTGGAATGATGTATTTTGTAATTTTTCAGAACTCAAATCTATGGATAATGAAATTTGTGATAAAAATGATGTATTGAGTCAATCCATATGGTTCAACCCATTTATAAAGATAAATGGAAATATGTGCTTCCATAGTCAACTATGTGAAAATGGTATCTTTTTCATTAATGATTTAATATCACCAGATAATAAAAAACTGTACACATTTAATGAATTTGTGGATACTTATAATGTTAATATTAATTTTGTAGAATACTATGGTATTATTAGTGCAATTCCAAATAATTGGAAACAACTTATTCTAG
>MJUT01048196.1:725231-741449 GCA_002080005.1 Gigantidas platifrons | reverse complement strand
ACTAATAAGAATATTTTCTGTAGGTTTTAATAGAAATAATACAATAAATTATTTTATAAATAATAGTTTTCAAGTATTAAAGCACAAAAATTAGCTATTGCCATCACTTAGCATTCATTTTCGTCCATAGACATTTAAAACTATTTTTTACTAACCACAGCCCCAATTAGAACCAAGCATGGTAGAAATATTACATGGGTGATTCTCAATATTACATGTTTTTCATTTGATTTAGAAATTCAACATGGCTGCTACGACCAATTATTTATGATGCTGAAATTTCAAAATCTTCTCTGAAACCACATGTGGAATAAATACGTTATTTTGTAGGAATGTGTCACACCGGTATTTGACCCTCCTAAAAAGTTTAGTTTTTGTCCATCGGAAATATAAGATGACCACCGCTGCAGGACAAATAAAAAAAGTAATTCATCTCAGAAACTAGATATTTGATTGAGCTCAAACTGAACATGAGTAATCGTTGGATGGTCCTTTTTTCTCTGAAAATCAGAAATCCAAGATGATCACGAGGACAAATTTAACATAGGACCCAACAGGAAAAACATTTCACCATTATTCCTGTCTGAAACAGTTGAAGCATTTGTTGGCAAATTTGGCAGTGCATTGGGCGGTTCTTTACAAAATATTGGGTTTTAGGATGATAGACAATTGGTGGCATCAAAATTGTGTATGAATACACTCGTTGTTTTACTTTGTTTTTTTCTTTTTGTGGATCTGAAATCTAAGCCTTAAATTGTTTTATAATATCGTTTTTTAACATTTGCTTAGTAAATTTAAGATATGTTTCAAACCAATAGCTTGTAGTATATAGAAAAGAATCATTAGCATAAAATTATTTTAATTCATCAGTTTGTTAACATGTAATGACGTCAATAAACTCAACGAACTCAAAAAGAAATGACACATTGTTAAAACAATTTAAAAAACGAAAAAGAATGTCATGACAAAAAGAACAGTTTTCTGTGGCGTTCGTGTTACTCAATCTTTAGTTTTCTGTGTAGTGTTTGGTAGATCATTGTTTATACTTTTGTTGGTATTGTCTGTCAGGAAAGATTTGTTGCCAATTATAATAAAACAAGTATTAACATAAGCCACCAACATGACCATTGGATGGGATTGAAGGAAGCATTGAAAGGTCAAACTTGTGATGAAGTATAAATATCAGTGTTATTCCGCATGTAGATCGCAAATTGGGACATGCATGATAAATGATGATGGGAGACAAGCTGCACACAAAACACAGCAAAAATACACATGTTTGGCCAAATCTTTCCAAACGACGTCTTATACTCATATTTTGATGGTACATATTAAAAATTATATAATTGACCAATCAATGATTAGCATTTCTGATATGAAGAAATTACTAGGAAGTGAAGCCAAGCAAAATCGTCTGGACTTTATATAGACTCCAATGTATACATAAGTTAAATATCTAAATGAATATCAACTCTGGTCCTTTTAGACACTAAATCAGATATGTAGTTTATTATTCGTCAATTTATATCGTTGTTTTATTTTAATTAAAAAAATATAATTCAAATTTTCGATTGAAATCGAGGTAAAATCCAGAGGATTCCAACTGACTTCACCCCATCATTTATTAAATGCCCGGATGCTCGTATAAGAGAATAGTTTATTTTTTGTCCACAACATCTTTCCATATTTGTTTTTTGTTTTGTTTCGTTTTTGCGTTTGATTTTGCTGTTGTTTTTTTTTAATGAAAAGTACAATACAAACAATTTTATGCTTTCTAATTTTGATTACTGTCTGTAATGTTATTAAAATTACATATACAATGCAATACATCCGTGATATTTGGAAATAAGCGGCCGCTGATTTCAAAATCAAGTGACCTTGTCCTACATCTAAATTTGAACCAATCAACGACCAGTATTTACTTCAGTCCGTATAGAATAAACAAGGAGATTGGAAAATTGGGGTAGGGTTCACCGAAGTTGTAAGCAGCAAGATGAGGTTCGAAGTATGCGGACCCAACGAAGTAATGGTTGTTTCGGGTAAGAATTAAACGTTGTTTTTAAAACAGTTGCTGTCGGTGCAATTTCATTTTAAAGACCGGTATCAATCACTGTCGAAAGTAGTCCTATAACATAGAACCTCGCACATCGATATTTTCATTTTATATTATCGTTTTATATTCATTTTTTATTGTTTTTGCTAAACATTTTTTTACTATTTTTTGTTTTTTATTGTCAATGTGCCGTGCGAGGTCCTATCGGAAGTTGGTCAAATCAGGTAGCATGTCAAAAAATAAAAACAGACTCTATTCTGAGTAAAAAGTTATAAAAGTAGCTTTACCTTACATAGTTATGGTAATTTAAAGTCTATAATCCATCACATTCATTATTATTCCAGTGAAATATTCTCAGTGTTTTTGACAGTAAGACGTTGATATTCAAATATGGCGGTTTTGAACATTTTAAAAATTTTGAGCGAAACGAACGTTAAATTAACGGGGATTAGTTCCAATGAAGAATACAGCGATAACTTCAGAAACTAAGAGTTGCTACTCAACAAATACATCATATTTAACAAAATACAATTTTGACCGTGAGCGAAGAAATCCTCATTCACCGTGAACAGCATCCCAAATTACAATTTTAGTTCGTTTTGTGACATATTTTTCTAGAATTCGTAAATTTAATTAACACTGATTTTAAACTATGGTGGCGGGAGAATGAGTTCGCCTTGGAAAAGTAATTGTCAAATCTAATGGGATTAACGATTCTAGAGATAAGGTAAGTTAATTATTTATTCATTTTTATTGTTAAGGGGTGTAAATTACATGATTCGGGGTGTGTGCAGTGGGTTAACTTGTGAATCTGCTTCCGACTTGAAATGACATCGGAAAGTGCTACGTACATTTTGACATTTCCGATATGACTTCGCATTTAAAAACAAATAAAAATGAAAAATTCAGCATGAAAACGTTAAAATTAGACTTTATAAATGCGAAGTAATATATTATAGGACTATGTCGAAAGGAGAGCACTGTTGCTATTTATTGGGAACAACATAATGTATGCATTATATAGGCCTATTTCAAACGATAGCATTCGAAATGTTTTTTTTTCGGTGCGACAAGCTATTGTTCTTGAAGGATATGTGTTTTACAAATAAATAATAAACATTTTGATGTAATCCATCTTCTTGCTTGAAGACGGCATAGTCCCATTCTGGAAAATATTTTGGCCTATCATCATCAAGGGGTCATATATGGTACTGTCGTTGTGATTTGACTTTTGCTCAGTATTTCCTGACTTCCCAAGCTATTTTCTGCTCTGTACCTCCAGTCAACTAGACTTTTGGAAGTCAAGCAACGAGATTAGTTCTATGGTGCCATGGACATGGTACTTAATAATAGGATACATTAAATTTAGCCAGTGTGGTCCTATTACATTGACATTGTTTGTAGCAAATATTTGCAATCAGGGGCAGGGCAACTGATATTCAGTTATCATTTCAACATTAAACTTTTCAAGGGAGATTATTATGGTACCACAATAAGTTTCCATGCTATCAATTGGTAGTGCTTTCTAAGTAAATGGTCGACAAATATTTAAGGCAAACTGCTTTGACTGCTTTGCTTTTGGAAGAATTCTCTGTGTTCGGTAATTTTGTTATTACCCTTATGATTGAGCAAGGATTGCAATTGGCATGTTTCTAGTAGTTAAAAAAAGAAAAACCAAAAGTACCATTGTGCCACACTGTCGAAACAATTCCATAATCCAAGCTTTACAACTACCTATATATGCAACCAGTGTCTATCACCACTAAAGTTGTGAGTTCGAACACCGTTCACGGCAAAGTGTACTTGATACAACATTAAGTGATAAAGTTTGTCAGTTATTTGCGACAGATTGGTGGTTTTCTCCGCCAATAAAACTGACCACCACGATATAGGTCAAATATTGTTGAAAGTGGCTTTAAACACCATAACCCTAACCCTATAAATAAGCTTTTTAACCGTATTGGTGGTGTAATGATAAGTGTGATCGTCTCAAGTGCATAATATACCAACCAATCGAATAACCATGGAGACAGAGGCACGTTGATACCTGTAACACTCATTTTCCTGGTTTGGTACAGGCACTTGAAGAAAAAGTGGTGGGGTTTAATTATGTGTTGTTTAAAAATATTTGGAGCTATATGTCAGGGCTCTACTTTAAAATTAGAGGGAGAAGTGACCTCTCTTTTAGAGAGCTCAAAGGGAGAAGTGGAGAACTTTAATTTGCTTCACAGCCATTCTGAAATTAGACCGAATTATTCTGTCTCTTGTGTGCATATAATCGCTATTCCATGTTTTATTTTCTTTATTTGGACGTTTGTTTTATTTTTTCCGATTTTACTGTTGCACACAGAGACAGAAAGTATTACTATCAAAAAGTAGTAGAACGCCTACAATTTGTATGCGCTGGAATTTCGAGGTTACCTACCGGTCGACTGTTTATGATTTATTCCTCATCTCTGCCTATGTTCCGATGTCTGCATACCCTCTGGATAGTCCCTATTATCTAAATTGTTTTTGCTCGGTTCACTCCACATAAAAAATCTATGGACTCCATTAATAAATAATTTGACCAAGCAAATTCAGTTTTGGATTTGGATGTTATGGGATGGGAGACAACCCTAACCTATTACTGTGCTTTTACAGCATGGCTTCTCTTTTGATCATGTGACCAGAGCTTCGTTGTCAGTGTAAAATATAATTTCTTTCATACTCAGAACCTCTTTAAGGATAAAAACTGACAATACAATGGGAACCAGCTCTATAAAAGTAATGTCTGCCATAATCTCAGAATAACGCCAATCTGAAGGGCACTGAAAAAACGTCCATCGAACTGAAAAGTACACTCCAAAACCCACTTTTGGATTACCCGGACTATCGGTGTAAAGTTTTATTTCTCTATTGGATAACCATATATTTTTCCCAAAAGAACAAGAGCCATTGAATCTTTCAATAAAACATTACCACATTAATATATCCTTTCATTTCTACTGACACACGAATTAAATGCCCTGGTCTACAAATCCCGCGCATTGCGACATAAAGACGACGGTTAAATGCACGTACAGATGGAATGGCTCTAGCACAAACATTTAACATTTTTGTTTAAAACCATATGCAACTTGTGCCGTACTTCAACAAGTTTTTCTTGTGGTATTCTTATAACCATTTCCAAAGTATACATTTCTAGGCCTGAAAAGATTATTATACACGCTGGCCCTATGGTTTTTCTTTTGCTAAAGGAACCCCATATAATCACAAAGAGCACATTAATTCCGTACATTCGGTTGTACAAGGTCGACCTACGAACAAGAAGTCGTCTAAATAGTGTTCGATTGACTGTTTTCCGCTTATAAATGTAATTGTCCATTCAACAAATGAAGAACATTTTTCAAACAAAGCACAGGATGCCGAACAACCCATCGGGAGACATTTGTCAATAAAGAAATGTCCCTTAAATTTGAAACCAAACAAATCGAATTCGTCCGAATTAAAACCATTCAAAAATCCATGTAATAAGATGTGTGCATCTTTCCTATTTGGATAAAGTGTAAAAAATTCCGACAACCTTTCGAATTTAGCGGGTGTTCTGCCTAGCTGCATTAACTGGTCCAAACTGGCGGTTTAACGCGGATTTGGGAATCGAAATCCATGTCCTAGGCCTTGAGAACGGAAACCACCTCGCTGGTCATTATAAAATTGACCATTTCTAGTACCTGCGAGACAATTTGCAGGTTGTGGTGGTCTTGATGTTATACAGACCACGGCTGAATGAAGTCCACTACACCTTATACATCTGAGCAATTATCTACATGACACCCGTGTACATCTACCTTTGTTATTAAAATCATAACACTTTCCATACTGCGTCTGTGTTTCATTGAAAAAAAATGAGTTTGAGAGTGAGACATGCATAATACTCACAGATCCTAAACTGCTGGTCATAGTTTTTCCAACCCAGAATCCAGCATTCTTATATAAGGTGTAATTATGCTCTATAATATGGGTTGGTATTGTGAAGGGCCCAACATATTCATTCGCCAACGACAAATTCAATAGTCCCATGAAATAATAGGAATGGATATCGAGGACTCATTAAATTTTGTTGTAAAAATTAAATTATCAGAAATATTTGAAATTTTTGAACAGGTTATATCCTCTCGTCCGTTGAAATCGGTCAACACCTGATATCGGTCACCATTTTGGAATGCGCTGTCACGTGAGTTCAGATGTCGATGACGTCATTTATCCTGCAAACTGCGTCCAGAAATAGATATTGAATTTACTTTCAGTTTTATCAAGACAACAATGAGATTTAAACAGATAAGAACAGATAGCTATGGGTTTTGGTGCCAAAATGGTGCCATTTTACTATTACCATTTTGACTTAATAATCAAAGTCAAATATTTCAAGAAAAACACAGTCCGTAGTGGATAATTTCCATATCTTGTGTTTGTTTACATTCCACTGCGCATCTTGACCTATATTTATAACTCCATTAGGCAACGGAAATGACATTGTTTTCGTTTTGAAATTAAGTAATTACTTAGACAATTTGTGGGTAATAAATCTATAATTTAATATGAATTACATGGAATTGGACATGGATAAAATTGCACGTGAAAACAGAGATATTATCTGCTGAAAACAAGTGACAGCAAATACAATTTAATGAAAAAATGGCGAAATATAGAAAAAGCAAATTAAAATATATTGTAAAATACAATCTCCTAGGCCTATTTGTGTTCCACGCGACTATTTTATGGTTGACCGATTTCAGGTAACGTGACTTGGGCGCCATTACAAAACATATGCAAACAAAAAAGATCAGCGAGCCGACATTTATTCATCAAATTAAACGATGTTTTAGCATTATATTTGGCTTAAGTTCCCAAGTAAATATGGCATTTATCTTTGGTATAAATACCAATTTGAATGAGAATTATAAGGAAATGTCTTAACTGACCGATTTACGGTCACATATGGATACTTGCATACCTTGGTTTGGGACAGTTTACGCTATTGATAAACCGCTTCGCTGTTTATTTTTAAACGTAAACTGCCCCCAAACCAGGTTATATAATATAATTACATAAAAGCAACATTTAAAACAATGTTCATTCAATCTTTCGACGTTAAGCGTACCTGATGAAGGTTATTCCTGAAACACGACATGCGCAACAAATTAAGGACTGTTATTCCTATTCTTATGAAATTCTCCCAACGTGTACACACTAGTTTGAAAACATACAAATATATGACGAAATATATGCACTTTTCAAATTCCTTCCGCTAAAATAATAGTAATGTCACTGAGTTGTTTAAGGATCCGCCATCTTGAAAACGTGAAATCCTACATGTCATATGTACAACAATACACAAAAATAATTAAAATGCCTACCTTGAAAAGTTATTTTAGTTAACTTCTATCTAAATTGAAGCGTACACGAAGCCAAATAACGTCTGATCTTTACATTTTAAACTGGAAGTTTTCATATGACGTCACACTGTTCATATGACAAAGTCGTTCAACAATATTTCCCGGAATTAATTTTTTTGTGATTTTTAGACCCAGGGATATGCAAGAATACATTTTTATGTTCAGTATTGCATTAGAATGGACAGTAAACTCAATTTGCGACCATCAAATCTCCAATTGATGCCGTGAAATGTTCAAATATAATACAGTTATCTCCTAAATAGGCCGTCAGCGTCAAATTCATAGTCGGAAATATCTGGTGTCAGCCATATTGTTTACAAACAAGTGCATTCGGCGTAGGAATATAGCATTCCTTCAGGCCTGTCAACTGCAGATTTGACGGCTCTCGATAGCCAATGAAAATACGCGTTACATCATAATTGCATTATAATTATATATCTACTTTTGATCATATTCACATATAAAATATGTTTGATATTTAGAAGTATTCTGTATCGAGCTCCAATTGAAATTAATATAAAAATCTACTTATTTTTAAATTTAAATGGTATTCGTAGTTATCATGAATCATCAATAATTTTGAACAGCTATCAGACCTACCTAACAAGAGTTTGAATATACCAAAGGGGCCCTTCTTCTATATACGTTTCTAACCAGGTTCTAAATGGTCCAGTTGTTTCAGGGAAGATTTTTCCAAAACAATATTAGAAGACAAAGGACAAACGACGGACGGTAAACATAGGCAACATCTCGTATCTACCCTTTTGGTCTAGTTAAAATACACAGTTGAGTCTCGCAATATTTTATATTTCTGTCAACAAACAGGAACATGCATCCGTTATCCTGATTCCGAGCCAATCGGCCACGCTCTTACTCCTTAATGATGTCTGCTAAGCAGAAAGGGAGCAGATACCAATTCCATAGTAGTTCGTTTGACCAGAACGACGCTCGGACCATAATCTACCGCACTCGAGGCGGCAATGTAATCATTACACTGCCAATGCGGTGATGACGAATGTAGAAAGACGTCCTTGTTTTAAAATAAAAATACCATACCTGCTTTTACCACATATTTCTGTATAAGAAGTCCTTGTGTTAGTATTAGAACTATAATAAACTGCTGAAAGTTCATCTTTATAGATATACTATTGTCTCCTTATACAAGGAAGAGTGATGACTTAAGCCTAATATGGTTATATATATATAGTACCACGTGTCATATAAACATGCGTCAAATGCAACAGCTAGTAACATTAGAAGGAAATCAACTGCGCAATCATGTTAATAAGGTTGCCCTTTTTTTGCAACATAAATTTATGATAATCAATAACAATGTAATATTTTGATGACGCAGACTTCTTTTCTTTTTAATAGCATTGTTGTACGACTTTGATATATCTATACCCTGTCGTATTGAATATTAAATAATTATATGTTCGTTATAAAAGAATGGTAAATACGAAATAATATAGTGTTACTAAATGGCTGTTTCTGTACTGGCCCTGGTATAGATTCTAGGTTAACAGTATTAGCCCGAGGCCCGTAGGTCCGAGGGCCAATACTGCTGACCGAGAATCTATAATATAGTGTTACTAACTGGCTTGACAATGGTGATTACTTTTACCTATCTAACATTTTGTCACCAACAGCAGTTCTCTGAACGCACCTATTTGTTTTTCCACCAACGGCAGTATTCGGAACGCACCTATGACAACACTTGTTTCCTTCCCCTAAACTGTAATATCCCCTCGGACTGCTGATGACGAGCTCATATGAAAACAAGAATTTGAATAAAAGTATGATTCTTCATTTGTACAATATGCAAAAGAGAAAGTTTTGAAATGAACTCCTCAATGTAAAATGCAGTTCGGATTAAAACCGGAAGTGAATTTATCCGTATTGGTCCCGGGTTAGTACTTATTGGTCCGGGGCCGAAATGCCGTATTAAAATAGGCAATTAATATGAAAGGAAAAATTAAAACCGTATTAGTCAGGCAGATTTTGTCATAATAGGATAGATTATTGCATATTATTTAATAATATAGTGCTACTAACTGGCTGTTTCTGTATTAGCCCTGGTATAGATTCGAGGTGAGCAGTATTGGCCCCGAGGCCCGTAGGGCCGGGAGCCAATGATGTTGACCGAGAATCTATACCAGGGTCAATACAAAAACAGCCAGTTCGTAACACTTTTATTAAATAATCTAACTGGTTCATATGACAGGACCGTACGAATATTTTTCCAGGGCCGTATGGATAAATTAACATGGCCGTATGGATATATTGACAGGGCCGTATGAGCATGGTTTTAGGGCACTAATGATGACCACTAATATAGTGTTGACAATGCAGTCCGGATTAAAAGCGGAAGTGAATTTATCCGTATTGGCCCCGGGTTAGTACCGTATAGATTAAAATAGGCAATTAATATGAGAGGAAAAATTAAAACCATATTAGTCAGGCAGATTTTGTTATAATAGGACAGATTTTTACATATTATTTAATAATGCCATTTATAAATCTATAGAAACAAACGTAACAATTTCCAAGCATCTTGAATTTTGGTGATCTGTCAATCTGTTTGCAAGAGGCGGGGCTTATGCTACATTTCAGGAAGTCGCGACCATTTGGCGTTCTATTTGACAACACCTGTACAAAAGAAAACGAGCAGGATATTTGATTGTCTGTCAGATGGTGCTCTTCAGTTTGGACGAAGAGCTGGGTCAGACAGTAGCTACCAAATGTTGCGGCGCTTGCTAAAGCATAGATTTAGTAGAAAAGAAGAGCCACCCTCAGCACGTAAGCAGCTTCAATATATCAGACAGTTAGATACAGAAAGCCTTGAGGAATATGCAAAGGGTCAATTTCTTGGCACTAGATAGATTTTGTAACAATTCTGGTGATATAGTTGACCAAACAGGCACAGAACCATTCTTGCGATGTTGTCGTGAGAAGGAAGCTGCAGGCATGTTATTGAGCGGAATCACTGGACGATAAATGAAGCCCTCCAGTGGATTAAGGCGTCCATGGCAAACCAATAGGGTGATATTTGGTTCAAGGAGTCCTGTCCATCTGGCAAGGGTCCCAAGGCCCCAGACGTGTCAGACGCCCAGGATCGGGAACTTCAGTCTGATATTAAGCAGTTGGTCTCAATGATTGGGCAACTAATATCCAGAGAGAGAATGCCTGGTCGGAACTTCTCAGGCTCCCAGCATGATCGATAGTATGATCGATCACAGCCTCGAATGAGATTAGAAAGTAAATCGCCCTCACCATTCCCGAGAAGCAATCAAAGCCAACAACAGTCCAGATCACAATCTCCGTTCAGAAACAATAGAAGTAGGAGCCCAAACTCAATTCCTTTTCATAGAATGTCATATGCTGGACACGGGACACCGTCCTCGCCGGATATGAAGGATTTAGACATGAAGGGCTCCGGTCAGTAGGCTCGGGTCAGACCCAAGATAATAAGAGCCCTAAAACATTTTAGCAAGGGGGAGAAGTCTCGTTGTGGCTGCGAAAATTGGAAGAACAGAGGTGCCCGCCATTGTAGATACGGCTGGTATGCTAACCTTGGCTGAAGAGTCTCTATTCCCAAACTTACATGCCAATTGTGAAGTGGTGCAGCTGACAGGAATAGAAAGCCAACCTGTTGCTGGTCGTATAGTGTAACTGTAACTGTAGTGAAAAATAACCACAAAGTGGGATGTTTGTGTTACCCGGATATATGATAAGTTGATTTTGGGCTTGGATTTCTTAGATGCTTGTAAGGCAATGATTGACCTACCCCATAGGACAGTAACCATCAATGGGGAACAGATTAGAGTACCTTTAGTCGAAGGTACGGACATTCAAGTTTCCAGAACAGTACTCACGAAAGGAGTTACATTGCCACCAAACAGTATCACCTCATTAGCAGTAAAGGCTAATCCCATACCAAAAGCCAATTACTTACTAGAATCAGCCTGTTCATTGTTACCAATTTTGATATCCAGGGTGGTTGGGAATGGTGAATTTTGCACCATATATTTAATCAATGACTCTGGACGTTTCATGAAGCTAAAGAAGGGAAAATGTGTCGGTCAGGTTGAAGAACTATGTGAAATAATGGATTGTTCTAACGAGTTTGACAAGGATGATGTATGACAGGTGAAGGGCAATGTGACACACGAACATTTAAAGGAAGCGCCCTTCCACTTCCACCTAGCAGATTTGTATAAGCAGTCGTCCGAAAACTTAAATTCTGAACAAAGGGCCAAGTTGCAGCATATATTACATGAATTTGCAAATGCAGATGTCTTTTCTAAGCATGATTTAGACTTGAGATGTCTCAGAGAGGTGAAACACCAATTTAACACTGACACTGCTCCACCTATGAAACAAAGGATGCGCAGAACCCCGTTATGTTGTCAAGACGTGGAGAAGCAACATCTGGAAAAGTTATTGGATGCAAAGGTGATCAGATCATCTACATCAGAATGGGCCTCTGCTCCAGTCCTGGTACGGAAGCGAGATGGTTCAGTCAGATGGTGCATCGATTATAGGGCTCTGAATGACAAGACTGTAAAAGACTGCTTTCCCTTGCCCATTATTGAGGATTGTCTCGACTCTCTGCAAGGGAAGACAACGTTCTGTACATTGGATCTTGCTAGCGGGTATTACCAGATTCAGTTGGAGGATTGTGATTGTAAGAAAACGGCCTTCATCACTAGGTATGGCCTCTTTGAACATACTAGAATGGGCATGGGGTTGTGCCCCGCCCCGGCCACTTTTCAAAGAGCTATGCAGCTTGTGTTACGTGGCTTGACTTGGACAGAACTTCTTATTTACATGGATGACATTGCTATTCTAGGAAGGTCGTTTGAACACTGCTTAATCAACCTCAGAAATGCCCCGTTGCGGTTTTGCCAATTCAACTTGAAGCTTAAACCCAAGAAGTGCCAGTTATTCAAGAAGGAGGTTGAATTTTGTGGGGTTTGTGAATTACCATCGCGACCATGTCCTTAATGTTGCCTTGCTTACGGCCAGCTTATATACCCTTGCTCAAGAGCATGAAAAACCTATATGAGAACAAGAACATGAGGAAGCTTTCTTGAAGGCAAAGCAAGCATTATCTTCTTTTCCTTGCCTAACCTATTCCAACCCATCTGATAAGTTTACCCTAGACACCGATGCCTCGGATGTTTCTATAGGAGGGGTATTATCGCAGCTTCAAGATGAGAAGACGGAAGTGGTAATTTGTTATCCAAGTCACGTCCTGATTAAGCCACAGAGAAAGTATTGCATAACACGGAAGGAGTTGCTAGCGGTTGTCAAGTTTTGCAGGCATTTCAGGCACTATCTTCTGGGACGACGAATTGCACTACGTACTGATCACAACAGCCTGGTCTGGTTGATGAGTTTCAAACATATCGAGGGTCAACTTGCTCGATGGCTGGAGGAGTTGGTACAATTTGATATGGAGATTGTGCACCGGTCAGGCAAGAAGCACCAGAATGCCGAAGGACTAAGCCGTATACCAGATAGCTTGCGGGACTGCGACTGATATCATGCTGGATCGAATCCAGCCCAACTTCCTTGTGGTGGTTGTAGTTTCTGTCAGAGAGCCCATACACAGTGGAGTAGATTTGAGTTAGATGTTGACGATGTCGTTCCATTATCGACAAAGCTTCCTACCCCATATCATATGAGACTAGCCAAGGCATACTCGATGAGTTACAATCAGGGGCCCACGGCCTCGGTCAATGGCAACACACACGATAGTGAAACCTGAATTTGAAGGGCATCACCAGGGGCCCAAGGCCTCGGATCTAGATGACTCTTCTAGTTAAAATCTTGACGCCACCATCCCATACTGTAATCATGATGACTCATCTAGTGAAGACCCTGATGCCACCATCCTATACTGTACATACCAACCTATTGCGAATTGGGTAAGCCAGTACACATCTAAAGAACTGCAAAACTGGATGACAGCGATGTCTGGCCCATCTTACAATTGATAGAATCGGCCCACGAACCTTGTGATTCGGAGTTGAGGCTTCATGGTCCAGCAACACGTTCCATTTGGATGTAACGTCCTTGTATTGCGATTTTAGATGGGCTGATGTTTCATAGATGGCTTGAAAGGTCTGAAAGAGGATTATGTCTCCTGGTACCTGCCTCCTTAAAGGAACGTGTCTTGCAAGGATGGCATGACATAAATACAGCTGGTTTCCTGGGACAGACGAAAACTCTGGACAGATTAAAACAATCATTTCTGTGATACCATATGGCCCATGAGAGCGAACTCTGTGTTAAATCATGTGGCATCTATAACCAGAACAAGAAAACTCATGTGAAGCCTAGAGCTGCACCGAGATCATTTCATGCTGGTTTTCCCATGGAAAGGGTGCATCTTACATTCTGGGTCCCTTTAACACCAGCGAAAGTGGCAACCGCTATATTTTGATGATGGTGGACCAATTTACTAAGTTTGTCGAGATGGCGTTTATCCCTGAACAGTCCGCCCTTTTAATTGCACAGACATTTGTGGTACATTTCATCACTACCTTTGGATATTCACTCGAGATTCATACAGACCAGGGTCGAAATTTTGATGGTAATTTAGTCAGTGCATTGTGTGAAGCTCTGGAGATCGCAAAGACCATTCCTCCAATGGGCAGGTAGAACGCTTTAACACCATAGTGCTTCAAATGGTACGCTGCTACATAGAGAAGAAAAATAAGGATTGGGACCGTGATTTGCCGTTATTAGCTATGGCCCTTCATTCCATGGTGAATCGACAAACTGGCTTTACACCCAACCGCTTAATGTTAGGGAGAGAAATAGTGCAGCCAATTCATCTTGTTTTAGGTACCATGCCTCATTGTTTTAAAAAGTTTGGCCCAGATTCCTGGATATGCCATCTTGCCAAGTCTCTACGATGTCCACCAAATGTCTAGGGATAATCTCCGTGCAGGTCAACACCACCAGAAGAGGGATTATGATCTCCGCCTAGTTGAGAAACAATACGTTATGGGATATCTAGTGTATAAGTTGGATTCATTTACAAAAATCGGCAAGAGTAAGAAGCTGAGATCACCTTGGGTTGGCCCGTTTGTGGTAGCTGAATCTGTTCCCCCTTTGTATCGTATAAGAGACAGGCGAGGAGATTAAGTCATACATCACATCACGACCGTCTGAAAAGGTCTGACGATCGTACCATTCCAATTTGGCTAAGACGTATCAGAAACCAATTGTTTGACTTCATGCTTGAGGAAGAGTATGTGCTTGAAATGCCATCAAGCAACCCTGATGGGACGTTGCCATACAGGGGACCTTAGGACGATTATTTTTCGGATGCTTTGCCTGACCTGTTTGATAAAGGGTTGATTGACCGCGGGATCAAGGATTCGCGTGAATCCGGTGAAAATTATTCAGAGGGGCGTAAAATTGACATGCCGCTACGGTTGTCGCGAACGATGTCAAATTAAGCCTGTGTGGTGACACAGGAAGACCCGCGGACAATGCAGATTTCCAAGGGCCCTGGGCCCTGCAACAAGACGTGGGGCAGCTTACTCATAGAGGACGGCCAGTGCGAGTGTTTCCTCCCTATAAAGACTAGTGGGTCAAAGTCAGGTACACATTGTATATAGTATTGTAAATATTCAAATATGTTTAGCTTATTTCTGTTTTAGATTGTTTGAGACATGGCCGAGGAAGACGTTCTGTCGATTACAATGGACAGATGGAAGCAGGATGTTTCGGAAGTGTCTCTTGACCTTGGACTGGAACTGGAACATGAGTTTATTGTGTTAGATGAACTGAAAGAAGTTGAAAGTGCCGAAATCCAGGATGGTGATCGCAGGGTTGTAGAGGATCATGGAATTTGGTGAGGATCTGGTTAATGCCTCCCCTCCTAGGGCTCTGCGTCCTGTTAAGGGGCATGCCACTACTGTTGCAGGAACGAAGCCTAAGAGTAGATTACGCACTTGTTGGGTATGTGGTATTCAGACTCGACGGAAAATACGCAGGCATGTTTTCAAGGAACACTTGCCATGGTTTTGGTATGCTGCCACAGCATGTTGGGAGTGCCGTGAGCAAGTGACTAAAAAATCATTAGTGGCCGTTGAACACTCTCATTTACAACAGAGCAGTGATGGGGCAATGCTCGAAGACCATCAGATTGGGTGCACATTTGATGATGAAAATATCCATCACTGATGCTTATTGGTCAATGGTTCCCTCCATGGGTTTGCAAAGTGTTTGGACTGTGGCAGTCTGGGTGGCCTTCTACAGTATGTCATCAGCAGAGAACTACATCTCTCAGTAACCAGTGGATTTTCCAGACAGGAGGGAAAGATACTCATGTTCTATGTAGAAAACTACAGCACTCACATGGTTACACATCTTACACTCCAGCCCCCAAACCATGTCACTTGCTTGGTAAACTGGGAGTTAATTACTTCGACGTGTCAGTCCAGAAAGACAGAACAAGTTTGCACGTGTCGACGTAAATACCTTACCTATGAGGGAGAAGACATAGCTGCTCCAGTCATACCACCGTCTGAACCCTTCATCATTATAGACACACACTTCCACTTGGATTTGGTGGTACAACGCCTACGATTTAGGAATTCTATGCACACGAATACCGAACTCTCACCCTCCAAGAGTCATGGCTTTTAGTATGGGATTGCCAACTATGTGTTCCCCAATAACTGGAGTGATTGGAAAACCCATATT
>MJUT01048196.1:650398-686054 GCA_002080005.1 Gigantidas platifrons | reverse complement strand
CAATTTGATTATGAGGTCTGAGAAATAATAATTTATTGCACAACTTTCTCCAGTTTTTGACGTTTGTTCTATATATTTTATTACTAGTTGGACCATTGGGAAAATTGGCAGAGGCATATTGTTTTCTGCTGAAGACCACAAATATGAGTTATTACAATTGTGGTATTAGACCAAAACACAGTAACATTTCAAAAAGGGTGGGGGAGGGGGTTATTACAATTTGTGTGGTACTTATTAGACCAAAGCACAGTAATATTTATAAAAAAAAAATAAAAATAAAAAAAAAGGAGGGAGGGGGGTTATTACAACTTGTGTGGTATTAGATCAAAAGTAAATTATTATAAGATTAAGCTCAATATATTCTTGTCTATTCATATTTAGAAAAAAAAAATTCTGCTCCGCGAAAGTGACTAATGGTCTCAAAATCCTGGCTGAATCCCTGATCTATTATGTAATTGTATGTACTTTGTATGAAGATTGGGAATTTAAGGTGTTGCATTTTGTATTTACTTTCAATGATACAATACATGAACATTTTATGTATTTCAATTATATTGTGGCGTATACTTACCATAGGGGGCCATCATGGTCATGATCATATTGTAGTTGGATTTACAACTAACTATGCATTCAGTGCCTATCACCACTAAAGCTGTGAGTTTGAATCCTGCTGATGGCGAGGTGTATTCTATTCAACATTATGTGATGAAGTTTGTCAGTGACTTGCGACAGGTCAGTGGTTTTCTCCGGGTACTTCGGTTTCTTACATCAATAAAACTGACCAACTGAAATATTGTTGAAAGTGTCGTTAAACACCATAAACCTAAACCCAACCCAATGTCTTTTTAGAGATCACCTGTCTTTGAAGACTAATAGGTTCTTACACGAGTCCCTATTGAAGATCTGGGATTTCTCTCACGAGTGGAAGAAATCTCAGATCTTCAATAAGGACAAGTGCAAGTACCTGTTTCTTCCGTTTCAACTTAAAAACAAAGCATGTTGATTTCATTCATTCATTCGCATGTCAATGTCATGTTTACTACACAAAATATTACAATGCCACATGCTATGCAGAAATACACACTTATTTAAAACCGCATTAAATCTATTAGGGGAAATCAGTTAAAATTAAGGTAAAATTGATATTTGAAGCTTTTTTTAGATCTACTAAGACGACAATTTATATTACGGCCGGTTTGATTGGCTGACAATGCCA
Source organism: Gigantidas platifrons (assembly GCA_002080005.1). Lineage (NCBI taxonomy): Eukaryota > Metazoa > Mollusca > Bivalvia > Mytilida > Modiolidae > Gigantidas > Gigantidas platifrons. The sequence continues at coordinate 684,838 of MJUT01048196.1, read as the reverse complement.
TGTAAGACAAGGTCGCGCGCAGTTGTCTTTATGGCTTGTCTTACATAGAAAACCCAACAAAACGGAAGAACACTTTCTTTCTCCCAAATTAAAGGTGACCTCTTAATACAGGTTTGACTACATTGTATCAGGGATGCAAATTAACGGTCGCCCAGTTACCCATGGCGAGTAAAATTTCAGCTGGGCGATCAAATATTACTTTGCGGTCGCCCAGTTGGCGATTGAAATTTATTCATCACTCCAAGTTTCCACTGCCAACGGAATTTCTAGAACGGCATTAAATTCCGTTTTCAGTTTTAATAAAATATCAGACAAACTTGAAATTTGTTTATTTATTCTGTCAACCGGCACATTCCTATTTTTATTAATCAGAACTTCTTCTTAGTTATACATGTACGTATTGTAAGCATCCTTTTAGTAGGAACGAGCACCTGCAATACGTTGGAGCCTTAAAACTGAAATATATTACTGAACACAGAAATAAGTTGACTTCCACACTCCAAAAGTATCAAAGATTGTTTGTATTTAATTAAATTTGTTTTGAGATGCTTATATATTGAAGATGACAACAGATTCATGTTCTAACTGAAATTAAAAAATGTAGGTAAACCGGATGTTGACATTGATATAAAATATTCGGAACGGGATCGGACAGTGAGATACGGATTGTCAGCCATATCTGCTATCTTTTTAGATAACAATATACAGAAAAACATTTAATTGAAAAAATTATTTACATGAAAATTGATTGATACTTGTAATCCAAACTAAGGTGAATAACTTGTCTATTGCAATTGTACATTTTAGTTTATTTTCAATTGATATCCTAAAATTTTCCAAAAGAATAGATGTGTATTGGATACTTTTATACAGTTAATTTTATACCATACTATAGAATATATTTCAAATTTATAAACCTATGAAATAGAAAATTATCTGCTACATTTTACTTGTTTACAAATAAAAAAATATATATTAAAATACAATATCTGCACACATATACACTGTAATACTATACAGCATATAGTAAGAGGAATAAGTAAACAGAATTATTTACATATACCCCGGTAGTACTGTATTCATTACATCAACTGGATACCTATACTGTGCATTATATATGTACATGTATGCCAACTGACACAGTTACATAAAGACTGCTTACTAAATTGCCATCAAACGTTATTATAGACAAGTTTGACATCACAAAAAATGCATTCCTAAGAAAATTAGGATTTTTTTTTAGGTCAGATCAGGACAAGACCTGATTAAATTTAATTATTGCTGGATCTATCACACAAACTAATTCAACATCTCTGGAAACCTTTTTGCGTATCCATTCCCCATTAAGAGTTTAAATTATAAGTAGGTGGTTAATTCCTGTTTAGAAAATGTGGGAGTTTATCAGTGGCATAAAACCTCCACAAAAGAGAAAGACAGACGAAGATAAAAATTCATACTGCTACAAGTATTTAAAAAGCCTGTATTACCTGATTAAATGGGTTTTTAGAATGAATAATTATTCATTCATGCCCGAATGTTTTGATTTTTCTTTTTCATCGACTGAAAAATAAAACTGGGCCCTTAAAAATTTAGCTGGGCCCCTAGAAATTAGAAGTCAGTAGCCCAGCTGGCTACTGGGAAAAAATAGTTAATTTGCATCCCTGTTGTATATATACATTTTTTGTATACATATGGTTTTTATCGGATGATGAGCCATTTCTGAAAAGGTAAACAAAATTAAAAAGAATTAAAATGTTCTGACCTCTCTATAAATATATTTTTATATTTGCAGGATGTTGTCATGGGAGATCACTCTTCGTGCCAGGAGGAAGAGTGTTTGTATGGCCTATTATACAAAAACTTCAGAGGTATGTTTGATATTTGATTCTAATTATATAACATGGTATTTGTTTATTGATAATATACAATATGATGCAGTCACAGACATAGCATGATACATTGTACATCAGTGTGATAGCCATATCAGTCGCTCATCTTGGTGATTTGGATAACCTTTTGTTCTATTAAATATATCTTCAAAATTTCTTTTACATTTAGAGTATTGCCACCCAACAGACATATCAAAATAAGTAAATAGATTAAACAAACCAAAAGATATATTAGTATCACTCAGAAGAGTGATACATTTATATCTATTACAGTGATTTATCACCCTATGTTTTTGACTATACTGTAGATTAAATAAATGTTCATGTTTTATTAGGGAGCAACCATTTAACTTCTAGGTGTGGGGAGGCTTTGTTTTTTTTATTAAATTTTCTGTCGCCAAATTTTATAGCAAAGAAAATCTCAACCTGAAAGATGCAAAATAAAAATGAAAATTGGACCGTGCACTTTTCAACCAGAAACTTTGGTAACATTTGAAGAAAACGGGACCGTCTTGGTCGTGATAGTATGGTAGTTGGATTGATAACTGCCTATGCAATCAGTGTCCATCACCATTAACGTTTTGAGTTCGATGTCCACTCAGTGACCTGCGGCAGGTCGGTGGTTTTCTCTGGATACTCCTGTTTCCTCCACCAATAAAACTGACTGCCACGTGCACAATATACATGTAACTGAAATATGGTTGAAAGTGACATTAAACACGCAACCCTAACCCTGAAGAAAACATAATCCCCTCCTCTAAAGTTAAATGGTTATGATCAGTCTCTTATACTGTACATGATAAGTCTAGACAAGCTAGATGTCCGGCTTTGACAGACAACTGGACAATCAGTGATCATGCTACATGTACATGTATGACACACCACGTTGTTTAACTTGTTAAACCCCAGTTGTCCCTCAGATTGATGCAGATCATCTAGTATGTCTTGACTGATAAAATATTTTTTATGAATGTACGATATTTAATACATACACATACAAAATGTATGTCCTAATTATAAAAAAAAACAGATTATACAAATGTATGTAAAAAAATCGGGGAAAGGTCACAGTAAGGACACGGAGATAATATTGTTTACATTTTATTTGCGCACAGCATGCATATATATGGTCCTTTAAAACCATAAGTAAATTTAATTTATTAACATTTCTTCTTAATTTACAAACTACCTATATGCAATCAGTGCCTATCACCACTAACATTGTGAGTTTGAACTTAACCATGTTCATAGCGAGCTGTACCACATTATGTTATGAAGTTTGTCAGTGACTTGCGGCAGGACGGTGGTTTTCTCTGGGTACTTCGGTTTCCTCCACCAATAAAACTGACTGCCACAATATAACTGAAATATTGTTGAAAGTGGTGTTCAATACCATAACCCTCCCCCTATATGGGCCTTTAATACCATAATCAACTTTAATTTATGAACGTTACTTCTTTAACATACCTACATGTATATATTCTTCTTCCCATCCAAACATTTTTTTTATGCATGCACATATATCATGGCGGCCAGTTTTAGTTGTGGAAGAAGCCGGAGTACCCGGAGAGGACACCGACCATGGACAAACAACTGGTAAACTTTATCACTTGCGACTGCGATTCTAGTGCATCCTTTTTTGTAATTTACAAAGCCGGGCGCGAACCCACGCCATATTGGTGATAGGCTTGTATGAGTTGTTAGGTAATCCAACTCTAGAATCAACATCCTTCAATGGATTTTGACCAAACTTGGTACATGTACATATTACTAACTAACTTAGTCCTTACGAGAATCTAGAACCCTATTGATTTTCAAGGTGACAGGTCAAAGGTCAAGGTCACCGGGTCAAATTTTTACCGCATAATATCCTTGTGAATACTCTAGAATCAAAATCCTTCAATGGATTTTGACCAGACTTGGTATAGTGTGTACATACTTAGTCCTTACGAGAATCTAGAACCCTATTGATTTTCAAGGTGACAGGTCAAAGGTCAAGGTCACCGGGTCAAATTTTTACCACATAATATCCTTGTGAATACTCTAGAATCAAAATCCTTCAATGGATTTTGACCAGACTTGGTACAGTGTGTACATACTTAGTCCTTAAGAGAATCTAGAATCCTATTTATTTTCAAGGTCGTAGGTCAAAGATCAAGGTCAACGGGTCAAATTTTTACCACATAATATCCTTGGGAACACTCTAGAATCAACATCCTTCAATGGATTTGACCAAACTTGGTACATGCATGTACTTAGTCCTTAAGAGAATCTGGAAACCTATTGATTTTCAAGGTCAAAGGTCAAGGTCACTGGGTCAATTTTTTACTGCATAACATCCTTGTGAACACTCCAGAATCAACATCCTTCAATGGATTTTGACCAAACTTGGTACATACTTAGTCCTTAAGAGAATCTGAAACCCGATTGATTTTCAAGGTCAAAGGTCAAGGTCACCGGGTCAAATGTTTTACCATGTAACATCCTTGTGAACATTCTAGAATCAACATCCTTCAATGGATTTCGACCAAACTTGGTACATACTTAGTCCGTAAGAGAATCTGGAATCCTATTGATTTTCAATATGAAATGAAGGTCAAAGGTCAAGGTCACCGGGTCAAATTTTTAGGCGAGGGGATATGCCACGCTTTGCGTTGCCCTTGTTTTTTATGCCTTGCAGCCGTGCATGTATACACTTGCCTGACTTGTTATGATGCAAAATGTATGAAGTGTTGCAGTTAAATATTTATAACTGTTGGAAGTGTTCTTCCCAGAGTAGGACAAAATATGAAAAGATAGAATAGACCCTTTCATGATGATTGCGGTCCTACATTCATTCCGGGACATTTTTGAGTGGAAAAATGACGATTTTGCGGAAAAATCGTTACATCATAAACACATTTAATTTTCCTACAACATCATTTTACAGGAAAGGGTATACATGTATGTACATGTATTATTACCACTCACAAATGTCCCGGATGAATGTAGGACTGCAGTTATCGTGATTGAGTCAATTTAACAATGTATAATGTTATGTTTATCTGTTTATTGACATTTGTTTTTGGATACATGTACATGTATATATATTTATATTATACATGTTATATATGTAGAAATTAATTAGACCATCCTGCAAAATTAATTTTGTTTGCTGTTTTCTTAGACTTAATTTTTGAACAGGGTAACCATGTAATTGTTGTACCAGTAGCTACAGTACATACAGAGACATAGCACAATACATCACTGTGATAGACATAAAATGTATCATTCTTCTTAGTGATACTGATATATCTTTTGGTCTGTGTAATCTATTTACTTATTTTGATATGCGTTTTTGGGTGATAGTAAGTAACACTCTAAATGTAAAAGAAATTTTGAAGATAAATTTAATAGAACAAAAGATATATCCAAATCACCAAGATGAGTGATGTATATCACAGTGATTTATCATGCTATGTCTCATACTGTACTGTACCTCTACTGGTACATGTAAGTAATTTATTTTGTTATCTTTTAATAAATGAAATAGAAATACGTCGATGCTAGCTATTACTTATGGTTTTAAGCAAACAACATATAAAAAATTAAAACACTGATGCCGATTTTTTTAGGGGATGGGGTGTAGTGTGGTATTTCTTTTTGGCAGTCATTTGTGAGAAACAGCAAACAAAATTGTTTTCATAGTGTCCTAATTAAGTAGAGAAAATCACACGGAACATAATTTGGAAAAACATCGGAAAAGTTAAGTATATGCATGCATGTAGAATGACTGAACGCTCGTGGGGAGAACACTCAATCTACATGTAGGTGTTTCTGTTCCCTCTTTTTTTGTGCTGCTCAGAATGAATCTTAACACTATGACTTTGTCAATCGAGAGCCCTCATGTGTACACGGTTCAGGGGGTTGCTGTTTCGGTTACTGGCGTGGCACAAGTAAGTGGAATTTTACCGTGATGGCCATGTGTGTTATTGTGTGCATGCAGGCCTAGGACATGCTAAATATAAAAGATACGTTTGTTTCTAGTCAAGACTGCAGGCAAATTATCGTTGCTTGCATCATGATCATATCATATTAAAATGCAAATTCGGCTGTTTTGGAAAACAATATTTTACTGTGACGGTTTGACAGTGATCTTTCTGGATTGTATTTTTTGTAAAGAAAAAATAAAGACAACAAAAAATTGCAACACCGGTACCTGAAAGTCTGGGTCACATAACAGGAAGTACACAATTTTCTTTTGGGATCATTTGTACAATGTACGACAAATGGCAAAAAAAATGGCAAATTATTTTGAAGTCTGAGTCCAATGACTGGAAGCACGCCTATTTTTATATTACATTGTGATAAGTTTAAACCAGGAACAAGATTGTGTGATTACATTTGTATATTTCAAAATTAAGAATGATAGGAAATCTTCTGGTGAAAAAATATCAGATTAAAGATTGGTACCATTTTGGGAAAATTTTAATTGACAAATTGGCCATTTAGGAATCAAAATAAGGGGATATGAATGAATATTTTGGGAATTTTGCATGATTATAGAATATTTTTCATTGGGAAAGGGTCCTTTTACCAGACCCCGAGGAAGGCTAGAAAAGTCCCTGCTATTAAATTTAAAAAAATTAAACTTCAGTCCAAGTTTCCTGTTAATTTATTTAATAATTAAATCAATTGATGAAATTATTTTTATGTATATATTTTTTTATAAAAAAAAGCTTCATAGAAATATAATCACTAATGACTTTAAGCAGAATGGCAGATACTTATAATTTGCTTTCGTGCACATGAGTTTATATTATAAGCTTTAATTATATAAGTGTTAATTAGAAACTGTACATGTATGCCGATTTTAATTTTATCCTGAATCCATGAGCAGCATTTATTTCACAATTCACAAATTTTCATGATTTTAACGCTATATATATCCTGCATATTTTTTATTTACATCTGCATACCAAAGTGACATTAATTGTGATTGGTTCATTTTGTATTAATTTTAAAGCTCTTAATTTTTGTTTACAACCTTTTTGTCCGTTGTCTTCCTTTTGCCAGTTTTGCCCATTATCTTCCTTTTGCTGTATTTATATCGTAGAATATACTAGTTTTTCAACTGGTGTCTGTGTCATTAACTATTATTAGTATTAAAAGTTAGAATCCACATTTGATATTCGTTCTTTGCGTACTTCATGAAGTTCTAAAAGAATTGCGTCCCTTTTTTGGTAAGTATGTAAAATTCATCAAGTTCTGTAAGAGTTATGTCCCTTATTTGGTAAGTATTTCTATATTAAAGGCATACAGGCTGTCAGAATTGAATTTTTTTTTTATATTAAAAGTTGCCAATATTCAAAGTTTTATACTATAATTGCAGTTGAAAATTTTCATAATATCATGCGTAATTAGCCTAGAACGAAGGAAATATGTCACTGTTTGATTTTCTTCCATCCAGTCAGGACTACAATGTTTACTCGCACAATATTCATACATTCATACGACCTACACAGTGATCTCATTCGGTAAAGCATTTGCGCATGTGCAAAATTGTTTGTTGAAGAAAAAGCACATGGCACAAACAAAGGTATTGACGGATTCTACACAAAAAGGAGGATTCAGCAAGCTTTGTGTAAAAATTAATAAAAGGTGTTATACCGACCTACTCCATTTTTCAGCACATAAGCATAATTTAGTATCTTTTTTCGGCCGAATCGTATTTTGACAGTAGAATTGCATCATAGTTTTTTATATATTCTTTTTTTTTCGGAAAAAAACGCTAGGTGATATCTCTTAAATTAGAGACTAAAATAATGAACGTCATGTCATGTCTGTTTTTTCGAAAAAAATATAATCAAGACAACTCAAGTGTTGTCAATAATATGCAATACAATTTGTTTACATTTTTCCCTTTATCAGGCCCCTTTGCAGAGTTTGGGTTTTTATTGATTTCATCAGGTATTTCAGATTTTAAGTGTCATTCTTACTAAATACCATTATATAATATTAACTGATTACCTTGGGATCCAATTTCATAGATATATTTCTTGAATTATATTAATTCTAACGAATTTACATGCAACATACAAAAGAACATGCTTCCTGGTTATTTATAGCAGTTATCAGTATTCGGCAAACTTCGGAAAAGAAACCGACTTATAATTAAGTGTGTTAATGGCGATTCCACTGACAGACATTCAAATTCTTTTCACTAATTACGACATTATAACATATTTTTTAAACCTGGCTTCTTGATCAGAACATTTTATTAGTATAAAACAGGATTTTGAGACCATTAGTCACTTTTGCAGACAGATTTTTTTTTTTTTAATTATGAATAAACAAGAATATAATGAGCTTAATCTTATAATCAGTTACGTTACCTTATTGGTTAGTAATGGAGATTGAAAACCTCCTAGGATGGGAACATACTCAGCAAATTAACAACCAACTGATAAAACATAACATTCCCACTATTTTGATCTCAATACTGGTCACACAAATTGTAATACCCCCTCCCCCTCTTTTGAAATATTACTGTGCTTTGGTCTAATACCACACAAATTGTAATAAACCCCTCCCCCACCCTTTTTGAAATGTTACTGTGCTTTGGTCTAATACCACAACAATTGTAATAACTCATATTTGTGTAGTCTTCAGCAGAAAAAAAATATCTGCCAGTTTGCCCAATGGTCCAACTTCTATCTAGATTTTTTGTAAGAAATCAGTATAGAACAAACGTCAAAAATAAAGCAAGTTGTAAAATAAATAATTATTTCTCAGACCTCATAATCAAATTGCAACAATTGGAATAAAAAATACTGTAAGTTTTTTTTAATTGCAGACACCTGTCTGTTTGTAAATTATTATCTATAAATAGAACGCAATTATTACCCGGATGCTGATCAATACATATATGCGTCCTCGTGCAGTACATTTCAACGAATTGAATGTCCAACCTTTGCATATAAATGACCATATTAAATGTGAGAACTAAAATTTCATTTCACAGAAATGAGAATAAATACATCAAAATTTCGTTTGGTTAAAAGTAGCTTCGGTGTATTGCGAACTCCTGATGATGGCACCATTTTTTTATTTTTTAGTTTCTTCAAAGGACGTTGTTTCTTTAATCAAAGTTATGACTTTTCGAGAAAATCACTTTCAAAATACTTAATGGATACAATAGATTTCAATAAACATGATATCGACATTTTCATAAATTTGGCAAAAATAGTTTGTTATATATGGCAGACATTGAAACGAATCGTACAATGAATGACGTTTTCTATTAATTATATATTTTGATGGCAACTTTCCCAATGCGAAATTGACCCCATATGACGATTTCAAAAATATGTCCACTTTTATATATGATCATAAATGCATACTGTGTCATTTTGAGTACATATAATAATAAATTTTATTCCAATTATGGGCCCACGAGGGGCAAACAGAAATTGCACATACATGTATAGTAAAATTACACATATAAACTCACAAGAGGGAAAGAGTTGATGATTGATAGAACATGACATACAAACATGTTATAAATACATAAAGCATATAATATAAATATATAGTAGTAATTAGGGCATATTTTGGTAAATGAAATCTACCAACAGAGTTTAAGATCTCCTGATTTTCACAATTCAACAACCAAAATAATTTATTTTTATCAGATAAATTGGTAAAATAATTTAACTTTAGCTGATATGGAATTGAAGAGATCATCTCTCTTCCCACTAAATTTTGGACATCTAGTGAGAAAGTGAGTTTCATCTTCAATTTCTTGATTTGTTTAATTTTTACATATTCTTACATATCTGGGTATATTGGTGTATCTACCTGTTTCTATAAAAAGTCTATGAGCAGGTGTGCGCAATTTACAAATGGATTTTCTATATTTACATTTGAGTACATGTCATAACTATAAAAAAATTATTACCATTGATTGAATTCTTTGTCCAGGTAAATCATGCCAGGTGAGATCAAAGATTACGCATTCAAAACCACTGTGATCAAAACAAAAATTCTATAATCCGTTGATTGGCTTGTAACATGTAATAAAATTGTCATTGTAGTGATGACTACAATGTAATTAGTTTTAATCAGGAAATGAAGAAGAAGAATAGATTGTTACAAACATTTTTTTACGATTTTTTGAAAATTCAAGTAACGAATTGGGTACGGGGAATACTCGTCACTTTCGAAAATCAATCGTCAATGACGAAAGTGACAAGCGTTAACTAAATCACTGAATATTGGCAACTTTTAATATAAACCAAAAAAAAATCAATTCTGACAGCCTTTAAATTTAAAGGTAGTTTGTAGGTAAATTTGCATTTGAAGCAGACATTGATTATAATAGAGATAATATTGTTAATCTCTCACAGAACAATTTTTTTTCATCTTGGTCAAATTCTGCTTGGGACAATCATTCTGACTTTCTGCTTTTTAATTATTAATTTTTTGTGACAGCCATGCTTTTTAATCATTTTTTTTGGTGACAGGCATGCTTTTTAATCATTAATCTTTTGTGACAACCTCATTTTTAGATCACTTGGCGTCCGTCGTCGTACGTCGTCTGTCGTACGTCGTAAACTTTAAAAAAATCTTCTCCTCTGAAACTACCAGACCAATTGGAACCAAACTTTGTCTGAATCTTCACTAGGGTGTCTAGTTTTAAAATTGTGTCCGGTGAAGCCGTGCACCAATCAAAATGGCCGCTGTTACTAAAAATAGAACATATGGTAAAATTGTGCGTTTTTGGTAATAACTCAAAAACTGTTAATAATATCAGAAATCTGACAGGGGTAAAAATGATCAGCACGGCAAGATCTAACTACCCTGAAAATTTGAAGAAAATCTGATTACCCATCTTGGAGTTATTGCCCTTTTTCCATAAAATTTTCAAAATTTTAATACTTTTCGTTTTTTATTTCAAAAACTATAAGAGATAGATGATAAGTTGGAACTGCAAAAATGTTCAGCATGTCAAGATCTATCAACCCTGCAATTTTGCAGAAAATCTTATTACCCATCTTGGAGTTATTGCCCTTTTTTCATCAAATTTTCAAAATTTTAATACTTTTGGTTTTTTATTTCAAAAACTATAATAGATAGATGATAAGTTGAAACTGCAAAAATGTGCAGCATATCAAGATCTACCTACCCTGCAACTCTGAAGAAAATTTGAGTACCTGTCTTGGAGTTATTGCCCTTTATTTCATCAAATTCTCAAAATTTTAATACTTTTCGTTCTTTATTTCAAAAACTACAAGAGATAGATGATAAGTTGAAACTGCAAAAATGTTCAGCATGTCAAGATCTATCAACCCTGCAATTTTGCAGAAAATCTGATTACCCATCTTGGAGTTATTGCCCTTTTTTCATGAAATTTTCAAAATTATAATACTTTTCGCTCTTTATTTCAAAAACTATAAGAGATAGATGATAAGTTGAAACTGCAAAAATGTTCAGTATGTCAAGATCTACATACCCTGCAATTGTGAAGAAAATCTAATTACCCATCTTCGAGTTATTGCCCTTTTTAGCTCACCTGACCCGAAGGGTCATGTGAGCTATTGCCATCGCTTGGCGTCCGTCGTCGTACATCGTAAACTTGTTCAAAAATCTTCTCCTCTGAAACTACCAGACCAATTGGAACCAAACTTTGTCTGAATCGTCACTAGGGTGTCTAGTTTTAAAATTGTGTCCGGTGAAGCCGTGCACCAATCAACATGGCCGCTGTTACTGAAAATAGAACATATGGTAAAATTGCACGTTTTTGGTAATAACTCAAAAACCGTTAATAATATCAGAAATCTGACATGGTGTAAAAATGATCAGCACGGCAAGATCTAACTACCCTACAAATTTGAAGTAAATCCCATTACCCATTTTGGAGTTATTGCCCTTTTTTTCATCAAAATTTTAATACTTTTAGTTTTTATTTCAAAAACTATAAGAGATAGATGATAAGTTTGAATTGCAAACATGTTCAGCATGATAAGATCTACCAACCCTGCAATTGTGAAGAAAATTTGAAGTAAATCCCATTTTCCCATTTTGGAGTTATTGCCCTTTTTTTCATCAAATTTTCAAAATTTTAATACTTTTTGTCCTTTATTTCAAAAACTATAAGAGATAGATGTCAAGTTTAAATGGCAAACATGTTCAGCATGTCAAGATCTACAAAAAAAGTTCCACAGTTGAAAATGTCTGACAACTATGTGAAGAGTTATTCCTCTTGAAATGCATTTTTTTAGTTCACCTGGTTCGAAGGTCCAGGTGAACTATTGTCATCACTTGGCGTCTGTCGTCTGTCGTCTGTAAACTTTTCACATTTCAAGCTTCTTCTCCGAAACCACTTGGCCAATTGGAACCAAACTTAGCAGGAATGTTCCTTGGATGGTCCTCTACAAAGTTTCTGTTTTTCGTTCCAGTCGGATATTCAACATGGCAGCCAGGGCCAATAATATGCTCTGATTGGCTGAAATTTCAAAGATCTTCTTATCTGAAAGTAATGACCTGACTGAACCCAAACTGTAAATGAATGATCATTGGAATATCCTTTACCAAGTTTCTGTTTTTTATGCCGATCGGAAATCCAAGATGGCCACCACCGCAGGACATAGATTAACATTGGACCCTATGGGAAAATGTTCAAATGCCTTCTCAGAAACTACAAATATGATTAAAGCCAAACTGTACATGAATGTTCATTGGATGGTCCTCTACAAACTTTAGGTTTTTTGTTCCGATATGAAATTCAAAATGGCAACTACGGCAGGACTTAATTTAACATTGGACCCTATGGGGAAAATGTTTCAAAACGCTTCTTCTCTGAAACCACTTTGACAAATGAAACCAAACTGCCCAGGAATGATGATTGGAAGGTCCTCTACAAAGGTTATGTTTTTTATGCCGATCGGAAATCCAAGATGGCCGCCACTGCAGGACATAGATTAACATTGGACCCTATGGGAAAATGTTCAAATGCCTTCTTCTCAGAAACTACAAATATGATTAAAGCCAAACAGTTCATGAATGTTCATTGGATGGTCTTCTACAAACTTCTGGTTTTTTGTTCCGATATGAAATTCAAAATGGCAACTACGGCAGGACTTAATTTAACATTGGACCCTATGGGAAAAATGTTTCAAAACGCTTCTTCTCTGAAACCACATGGACAATTGAAACCAAACTGCCCATGAACGATCATTGGAAGGTCCTCTACAAACTGTATGTTTTTTATGCCGATCGGAAATCCAAGATGGCCACCACCGCAGGACATAGATTAACATTGGACCCTATAGGAAAATGTTCAAATCCCTTCTTCTCAGAAACTACAAATATGATTAAAGCCAAACTGTACATGAATGTTCATTGGATGGTCCTCTACAAACTTAAGGTTTTTTGTTCCGCTATGAAATTCAAAATGGCGGCTACGGCAGGACTTAGTTTAACATTGGACCCTATGGCAAAAATGTTTCAAAACGCTTCTTCTCTGAAAACACTTGGATAAATGAAACCAAACTTCCCAGGAATGATCATTACAAGGTCCTCTACAAAGTTTATGTTTTTTATGCCGATCAGAAATCCAAGATGGCTGTTACCGCAGGACATAGATTAACATTGGACCCTATGGGAAAATGTTCAAATGCCTTCTTCTCAGAAACTACAAATATAATTAAAGCCAAACTGTACATGAATGTTCATTGGATGGTCCTCTACAAACTTTAGGTTTTTTGTTCCGATATGAAATTCAAAATGGCGGCTACGGCAGGACTTAATGTAACATTGGAACCTATGGGAAAAATGTTTCAAAATGCTTCTTCTCTGAAACCACATGGACAATTGAAACCAAACTGCCCAGAAATGATCATTGGAAGGTCTTCTACCAAATTTACGTTTTTTATGCCGATCGGAAATCCAAGATGGCCACCACCGCAGGACATAGATTAACATTGGACCCTATGGGAAAATGTTCAAATGCCTTCTTCTCAGAAACTACAAATATATTTAAAGCCAAACTGTACATGAATGTTCATTGGATGGTCCTCTACAAACTTTAGGTTTTTTGTTCCGCTATGAAATTCAAAATGGCGGCTACGGCAGGACTTAGTTTAACATTGGACCCTATGGGAAAAATGTTTCAAAACGCTTCTCTGAAACCACTTGGACAATTGAAACCAAACTGCCCAGAAATGATCATTCGAAGGTCTTCTACAAAGTTTCTGTTTTTCTGCCGATCGGAAATCCAAGATGGCCGCCACTGCAGGACATAGATTAACATTGGACCCTATGAGAAAATGTTCAAATGCCTTCTTCTCAGAAACTACAAATATGATTAAAGCCAAACTGTACATGAACGTCCATTGGATGGTCCTCTACAAACTTTACGTTTTTTGTTCCGATATGAAATTCAAAATGGCGGCTACAGCAGGACTTAGTTTAACTTTGGACCCTATCAGCCCTATGGGAAAAAATGTTTCAAAACGCTTTTTCTCTTAAACCACATGGACAATTGAAACCAAATTTAAACTGCCCAGGAAGGATCATTTGAAGGTCCTCTAAAAAGTTTGGATTTTTTATGCCGATCCGAAATTCAAGATGGCTGCCACCACAGGTCATAGTATTAACACAGAACCATATGTGGAAAATACAGAAATGTGTTCTTCTCTGAAGCTATTGCACTGATTGAAACGGTACCTAAACTGTGCATCAATCATTGGAAGGTCCTTTACAAACTTTGTGATTTTTATGTTGATCAAAATTCCAAGATGACTACCACTGCAGGACATAATTTTTACATAGGACCAATTGGATCTGTTTATATGCAGGTGAACGATACAGGCTCTTGAGAGCCTCTGGTTTGTTGACTCACTGCTTTGGTTACTCAAATAATCAAAGGGAAGCAACTCTATTGCAAAATGTGAAGTAGCAAAAACTAAATTTTGAGACTCATTGACATTTATGCTTTTTATAGCAATGTTGATAACATACATTAAATGGGGAACCCCTGTCCAAATTATTTTGGAGAGGGGCTCTGCAATGACGAGGGCTACATTTGTTATTTTTTATCAAGTTTTATTGACTGATGTTGTTATTATACCCAGGTGAGCTATACAGGCTCCTGGGAGCCTCTAGTTAGCTCACCTGACCCGAAGGGTCATGTGAGTTATTGCCATCACTTGGCGTCCGTCGTCCGTCAGTCCGTCCGTAAACATTTCAATCTTCTTCTAGAGAACCACTGAAGCAAATGGGACCAAACGTGGGAGGAATGTTCATTTGCATGGTCTAACCAAGTGTTGTTACTTTCGTTACGATCGGTTATCCAACATGGCTGCCAGGGGCCATAAAAGCCTCTGATTTTTAATGATCTTCTTCTCCGATATTACATGGAGAATGGAATTGAAAATTGTCATGAATGATCATTGCAAGCTGTTAACCAAGTGTTGTTACTTTTTGGACCGATTGAAAATCCAAGATGGCCACCAGCGGGGGACATAATTTAACATACAAAAAAAATGTAGCGACCCTATGGGAAATATGTAAAACAAACTTCTTCTCAAGAACCACTGGATGGATTGGAACCATATTTGGTAGAAATGTTCCTGACAAGGTTCTAATCAATTGTTGTTACTTTTTGTTCCGATCGGTTATCCAATATGGCTGCCAGGGGACATAATAGACTCTGATTGGCTGAATTTCAAAGATCTTCTTCTCCGATACTACATGGAGGATGGAATTGAAAATTGTCATGAATGATCATTGCAAGCTGCTAACCAAGTGTTTTTACTTTTTGAACCGATTGAAAATCCAAGATGGCCACCAGCCGAGGACATAATTTAACATAGCGACCCTATGGGAAATATGTAAAACAAACCTCTTCTCAAGAACCACTGGATGGATTGGAATCATACTTGGCAGAAATGTTCCTGACAAGGTTCTGATCAATTGTTGTTACTTATTGTTCCGATCGGTTATCCAATATGGCTGCCAGGGGCCATAATAGCCTCTGATTGGCTGAAATTTCAAAGATCTTCTTCTCCGATACAACATGGAGGATGGAATTGAAAATTGTCATGAATGATCATTGCAAGCTGCTAACCAAGTGTTGTTACTTTTTGGACCGATTGAAAATCCCAGATGGCCACCAGCGGGGGACATAATTTAACATAGTGACCCTATGGGAAATATGTAAAACAAACTTCTTCTCAAGAACCACTGGATGGATTGAAACCATACTTGACAGAAATGTTCCTTACTTGGTCCTGATCAAGTTTTGTTACATTTTGTTCTGATCGGTCATCCAACATGGCTGCCAGCGCCCATAAAAGCTCTGATTGGCCGAAATTTCAAAGATCTTCTTCTCAGATACTGCATATGCATGGAGGATGGAATTGTAAGTTGTCAAGAATGATCATTGCAAGTGTTGTTACTTTTTTGGCTGATCGAAAATCCAAGATGGCTTCCAACGGCAGGTCATAGTTTAATGTATGACCCTATGGGAAATAAGATAAAAAAAAATTCTGAAGAACTACTGAAGGGATTATTGAAACCATACAGAAATGTTCCTTACAAGGTCCTAATCAAGTGTTGTTACTTTTCGTTCTGATCCGCCATCCAACATGGCTGCCACAATGTACCCAGGTGAGCGATTACAGGCTCCTGGGAGCCTCTAGTTTAATCATTAATTTTTGTGTGACAACTGTGCTCTTTCAGAGTTTCCCAAACATGCCGGTCCGATGGACAAATCCTGTAAAAATTAATTCGGTCCGGTAAAACATTGGTTTCCACTGGACCGACTTGTCCGGTATAAAATACTGGGTTTGTTGTATAAAAGAACCTGTTTGATCTCCAATTTGTCCATAATTTATTTTGATTAAAACTAAAGTTAAATGCCAGAACAAAACTCTTTTATTGTATCATTTATCGTTCCTCCATGCTTTTATGAAGTTCAGGGACATTGACAAAATTAAAGTCGCAATCTCAGAAATGCTCTAATGAACGAAAATATAAATATTTGAAATATAAGAACAAGAATCACTCCGGACCGGACATGTACAAATTATCGGATATCAATTTGGCGCCAAATTTAAACTTGTCTTTTGTGCAAAATACGATAGAGGACTGTCAAGATTTAGGCTTTTGGGAAATATTGAAACCTTTTGAAATGGACAAATATTACAAGCTTTTTCCTGATTAAGACAAATGGTTGAAAAGATTCAGTAAAATTTTGATTTCTCTGTGAATTTAAATAAAATACTTTGCTTTATTTATATAAAAAGAATAAATTCTACAAAATGTTTACTTCAAAGCAGACTTGTTTTAACAAACAATGTTCAGAAAAATATATATACAGTTAATTTGCATTACTAAAACAAGAAATGCAAAATTGGTAGCCCTTGGTTGAAAGCAACCACTGTAGGAAAAGCTTGATATTTTTTCGGTCCTGTGAAATTCTGTTCAGTCTGGTGAAAAGGGAGTCTTTACCAGACCGAATGTCTGGTGAAGTGAGACAGACTGGTAATCTCTGCTCTTTAATCATTTAATTTTTTGTGACATCCATGCTGTTAAATCATTTAAAAAAAAATATTTGTTACCACCATGCTATTTAATCATAATTTTTTTTGTAATAGCCAGCTGAATACTTTATTTATTTCATCATGATCACACAATCATGTTGGGGATAAATTTCTGTTTTGTGGGGTGTCATAATATAGTTAAGAGTTGCCTCACTTGTAAAATGTTGTCAAATTTATATTCTATGCAATATATATATTGATTAATATAAATGGCTCATTCCTTGATTATTTATAGAATTTGGGTTCAACTCATCTTGATACAAGTGTACATCATGTAATATACATGTTAATTAGTTTCACCTTTAATTTTGTGTACATGTGTACATACATGTACATGGATATATAAGAAAGGGAAGCAACTCTTGTACTATTTGTGCATTATGGGTAATTGTGAGAAATTATGCATAAATCCTCCTACGTGTGTTCGTTCAGCATAAATTATACATGTACATGTATGTTCTAAATGTAGCATGAACTACTGGATTTGAAGAATAGTACTTGACAATGCTCGATAACAAACTTTGTACTAAAATTGTAGTGATTTTTGTCTGCCTGGTCGTGATATGGTGACTTGTCTTTTTGATTTTTCTTTTTTCAGGCATGGAATTTATTGACTAATTTTCATTTAAGTTTTTTTTCTTTTCTTTTTTAGGAATTTTACTTATTAATTATCTATTTCTGCAAACTGATTATGTTAAGTTTTTTTTTTCCAGTTTCAGGCTGTCTACTTTCAGTGCAAATTAAACCAAAGTTTTTTTTAGATGGTCTGAGTAACAAAAAAGTGCTTTATTTGTTAAAAAAAAACTGGTGTTTTTTCCATACAGAATGGTAGCCCATTGATCTTTTTTATTGTACATACATACAATGAATCTGAAATATTTCAGTTTTATTGTGGCTGTCAGTTTTATTGGTGGAGGAAACCTGAGAAAACTACTGATTTGTGACAGGTCGGTAATTTTCTCAGCGCATTCTGGTAAAAAATTCCTTCAGCAATAAATCTGACCTTCACGATGTAACTGAAATATTGTTGAAAGTGGCATTAAACACCATAAACCTAGTCCTGAATGAATCTGTCCTCTCAAGAGAGGTGGCCTTTAAATGTAGACGATGAGGTAGTTAAACACATCATTTTTTTGTTATGTTTTGTTTTTTGTATTTTAATTTGGAAAGTTTTGATTTTCAGACTATCCCTAAACACAATGACATTACACATTGAAAGCTCAAATGTGTATACACAATATGGTGTAGCCATTTCTGTTACTGGCGTAGCCCAGGTGAGATGACCAATTTCTTAAAATGAAATTTCACAATATTTTTTTGAATTCTTTACTATGTTAGTCTTATAATGCAAGATTGAATTCTTTGATTTACTTGCGATTATGAATTTTGTTGTTTTCAGGGTTGTATCTAAAAAAGGGGAATTGTGAAAAATGCCCCTCCCAAAAAAAAACAACTTTAGATTGAACATGTAAAGTCTCCTTTGTGTACATTTTGCAGAATATTGTGTGCACAGAAATCATCAACAAATTGTTCCTGGTTTTCATTAATTACAAAGGGGACATTTAATCACAATTCTCAAAATCTTAGATACAACCCTGTATTTTTAGGATAAAAAGAAATTGTTAAAATGATTACCATAATTTGATTTAATAATGGCCGGCTTATCTTGGTTTTGATGTTTTCATGTGACGTGTGTGCACATTTAAAACTATAAGACATTCATCAAAATATCAACAAAGAGAAAGAATACGTCTGGCATTATATGACAACATGTAATATTATAGAAGCTTACTAACAACAATTACCGTGAAAGAATCATCATTCATGGCTCCCAATTTTCATGGTTGAATGGCATGGGTCTTAAATTTGTTTCTGTATCAATTAATTAAAGGTATTCATAGTTGAATGTTTTTTTTTATTTGAGATACATGTACTCATGGAGCTTTCTGATATTTCGGCTTTAATAATGAGATGACCTACGATATTCATGAAATTCATACCTACGAATGAGTTCAATTCACGGTAATTCACCTATAATCTTACATTATATATAACCACATGTCTGGAGAGAAGGTGCTTGCTTGTCATTTAAAATTTTTAATACAATGCAATTCTATGTTGAATATCGAATGCAATTTAATGTCACATATTGATTAAAAAATGCACAAATTTAGTTGCCAGGGATACATACATTGCATTATATACTGTGACAATGAATTTCAATATACGTAGCAAGATGCTTTATTTTCGATTTTGTTTTTAAACGCTAATTTAAGTTCATTTTCCGTTACAACTTGTTTTCCTAGTATTATTGTTTTATCAATTCATTGTCCTCTGCTGCATTGCAACTGCAAGTTCAGAATATAGAAATGGCATGTGTCAATGCAATCGTACATTATAATTTTTAATTTTCTTCGCAGATTAAAATAAATTTCATGCAGAAAATTTTGCAATTGCTGCCTCTCTTTAAAGAATGAAAATGAGTACTGTTCGAAAATTTATGTAAAAGTGAGCTAAAAAATTATGGAAAATGGGCCTATAAGTGAGTGCTCTATATACATGTAGAAGTTTTGCATGTACATGTACATGTATGCACATATACCGGTACATTTATTTCACTCGAGTGAAATAATGATTACTGTTCGAAAACACAAAATTTGTAGGAGTTTAAATTGGCCCTTGAACAAGCTCGAAAATAAACATATTACTTTCTAAGCATTCTGCTATTGTCATTTTTTTGATGAATTTGAATTAAATTTTTACAAAAGCTTTATCATACATTTATAACATCATATATAAATAAATATACAATGTACATGTATACTCTAGCCATTGAAAAATATACATGTACATGTATGTACATTTTTTAAAGCAGTAAGGAACAATGTAAGATGGTTTCATTGTTTAATTTAAAATATATATACAAATGTATATATGTTCTCAATAATATTTGTTTAAAGATTCTTTTGTAACAAACCCTCTACAAATTCTGTATTCAAATTTTGAAGAAAAAAAACAGAAATTTTATTTTAATATATGAGCTGTTTATGCTTGGTGTATCCCACAACAACTTTTTATTTTTATATTTTCATATTTTTAAATTGCATGATTTTTAAACTTTATTTGCGAAAATTACAAAATAATATTTTCTCTCGCATTGCGCCATCTTTCATGCTTGCTCAGTCATGTCATGCTAGTTGTAATTTTAGTTTCCCTGTCTAAAGCTTTAATTTTCAGACTTTCTCTAAATACCATGACTCTTCAGATAGAAAGTTCTAATGTATATACACAAGAGGGGGTTGCTATATCTGTACTTGGTATTGCTCAGGTAACTGCATGATTGATTGATTGATTGATTGATTGATTGATTGATTGAAGATAAACGCCTGTGTTGCATTGTTGATTGTGGTAATATGGGAT
Source organism: Gigantidas platifrons (assembly GCA_002080005.1). Classification (NCBI taxonomy): domain Eukaryota; kingdom Metazoa; phylum Mollusca; class Bivalvia; order Mytilida; family Modiolidae; genus Gigantidas; species Gigantidas platifrons. The sequence continues at coordinate 663,942 of MJUT01048196.1, read as the reverse complement.
TGCTGCATGGTTTTTAGCTGTACCTTATGTATTAGTTTTTATTACTAATTATTAGTATGTGGTAATCTTTTATGAAACCTAGGAAATATTTTTATATTTGCAAGATTTTGAAGAAAAATGCACGAAAAACTTTTGTCTTTAACTCTAAAAACCAGCTTTATGGCTTATGTAAATCTTTTGGCATTCTGTAGAGAGAATTTCTCTTTAAATACTACAAGTAGGATTTCCAGGTTTTGTTCCTAAATTTATTAATTTTAAATTTGTTGCTTTGTTACAATTTGGTTAAAACATTTATACATGCACAAAAAAAAATACAAGTATACAAATTTAAGCACATGTACAGTATGTACAAAATGTAAAAAAAAAATATTTCCAAGAAATTGGGTAAAAGATAAACCACTGTCGTGCTTTATTAAAAACTCTGCATGCATGGTGGCTTGTTTGTAATCAGAAAGACGGATGATTTGTTTCAGAATCTGCCTTAATCTAATGACTCTCCAAATTGAAAGTGCGCATGTGTATACTCAGCATGGGGTTGCTGTTTCTGTTCACGGGGTAGCTCAGGTGAGACAAGTACAATGTACAATGAACACTTGCATGTCTGTACATTGTACGTTCAAAGGCAGACTCTTGAGTCTTGTTCTAAGTCCACATTTGTAGTTCAGGTGAGTCAAATACAGCATACCATGAACACTTGCACGTCTGTACATTGTATGTTGTTACCCGGTTGGTTGTTCCAAATTCATTTTGAGACACAAAATAGGAACTGATAGAAGGATATACTGGTACATGAATATACAAGGTAGGATGAATATTGTATCTGTAGGTAAATCGTCTGCATTGTGGTGCACTATATGAAATAGTAGTGTTCATCGTGGAATGTACATATAGTAATACCACAATGTATATTTCTGCAGTTTGATAATTTTATGTGAGTGGTGTATCACTATGGATACTGCTCCATATATACTACAGGTAAGGTACCTTTGTACATGTACATGTATCTGGATAATACAGGTGAGAATAAAGCAGTACAGTCAATCCTTGTTATATCAAACAAATATTCTTGAAAAAATAGAGTAGGTACATACTGTAGATAGACTATTTTTTTGTTGTTGAGTTTTAGAGAATTTGTCACCTAGCTACATGTATATAGGTTATATACAGGACAAGAATCTGCCTTTTAATCTCCATGTCCAAAAATGGCAATAACAACTTAAGGGTACTGAGGCACTTATAATAAGGGTAATATGGTTTTAAAGGAAAACACTGGTATTTTTAGCCGAGTTGCAACGAAGTTGCAGTCGGCTTATGTTTTGGCGTATGGGCGGGCGTATGGATATCTTCGTTAACGCGATAGCGCTCTTAGTTTTTGTCCGATCAACATAATTTTTGGTAGGAAGTATTATTACACTATTATTTAGAGCGAGTTCGAAATTCAGATTAATCTATTGTTTTTTTCTGGTAAAATCATGGTTTTTTATAGAAAAAGTACATACATTTTTTGTATTTTGAGAATTATCTTCGTTAACGCGATAGCGCTCTTAGTTTTTGGCCGATCAACATAATTTTTGGTAGGAAACATTATTACACTATTATGTAGAGCGAGTTCGAAATTCAGAATATTCTATTGTTTTTTCTTGTAAAATCATGGTTTTTTATAGAAAAAGTACATATTTTGAGAATTACACATTTCTCTGAAACTACATAAAATAGAAACTTAATATGTGGTATGGGTGGAGATGCCAATGTGAAGTTGTGCATTCAGCATTTTTTTATCCCCGGGGCTCAGCCCCACCCCGCTGGGGAATCTGTTTTAAAAATGTGACCGAGATCCCCACCCTAAACCATATATATTTATGATCAGGGTGACTAGGCAAATTAAATGCATTATAGCTCAGGCCCCAGGGTCATACCCCACCCCCTACCTGAAGTGAACTTTTTAATGATTGAGATCCCCACCCCTAAACCATATATATTTATGATCAGGGTGACTAGGCAAATTAAATGCCTTATACAAAAAATGTAGCTCAGGCCTCAGGGGGTCATACCCCACCCCCTACCTGAAGTGAACTTTTTAATGGTTGAGATCCCCACTCTTAAGCCATATATATTTATGATCAGGGTGACTAGGCAAATTAAATGCGTTATAGCTCAGGCCCCTGGGGGGTCATACCCCACCCCCTACCTGAAGTGAACTTTTTATTGGTTGAGATCCCCACCCCTAAACCATATATAGTTATGATCAGGGTGACTAGGCAAATTAAATGCCTTATAGCTCAGGCACCGGGTGGTCATACCCCACCCCCTACCTGAAGTGAACTTTTTAATGGTTGAGATCCCCACCCTTAAACCATATATATTTATGATCAGGGTAACTAGGCAAATTAAATGCCTTACCTTATAGCTCAGGCCCCGGGGGATCATACACCACCCCCTACCTGAAGTTAACTTTTTAATGGTTGAGATCCCCACCCCTAAACCATATATATTTATGATCACAAGACCAAATGATTTTTTTTTAACGATCAAGCGGAGTGAGATATCGTTTAATGCTAGCGCTCGTGCATGAGAAATACAAACCGGAAGACACTGCTTTATACAACATGTGTCGCAACCTTCCGCCCGGACAAAAATAAAGTCCATATATAGAGTCAATTGTAAGAGGACGAGTAACTTAAATATCAGAAAGTGCATGCATGCTACATTCATATATTATAAATCCCCCTTAAAATCGGGTACTTATATGCACGTTTGCTCATCTATCAGTATTTCTTTGTTGCAACGCGGATTTTGCGGATGGATATTTCAATATCTAGAAATTGATATTTTTACTATGTAAGAGACTTTGATTTTCATATTGCGTCTGAAAATTGACATTTGAACAACAAAAAATGTGTGTGGATATTTCAGCAAGTGTACAAAAATTGTACCTTAACTTTTGTCCTGTTCCGAAATGTGTGTTTTCTGTTTTTAATTTGAGAATAAATTTTAAAACAGTCTATTTATATCCTACACTGCTGTACAATTCAACTGGTTTGTCAGTGTCGTTAGTTCTCGACCATCGTAGTTTTGTTCAGGACTGGGAACCAGTGCTTTAGACAACACATGTTCTAATGTTTGACGTACTATCTAATGAAAACTCTAGAAAATCCCGAAGAGGTTTTGACCTGTTAACCTTGACTCACTGCTGCCAATATGTCAACAATACATGCTTGTAAAGTATGTTCCACCTAAAAATAAACATGAAATGAAAGTAGCAACCGGCAAACAAACTTGGACACAAATAATGAAAAAAAACCTGTATAATACTCCAGTAGGTGTCCGTAAATGGATGAGGGAATTCCGGGAATTGAATGTTGATGTTGGCTTCGAAACAAAAAAGATGAAAATGGAAAGGACACGGATGTTGTCTTCGGAAAGCTATATATATATATCATTGGATAAAAGTTCATCGTCAAATCTATTAATAAGTCACATTTCCCTTCTGCGAAAAAGACCCCATATAGAAAAATATTTCCCTTTTCCAAGGTATAAAATTAAACCCACAAATGCCTGAAATGGTTCTGAATGCACTATATTTAACTTTGACTGTCACATTGATTTGCTTGCCCCTTCAAAACAGATGTAGTGTCTGGTAAACAGTTGATGGGAAATAACATAATAATGTAATAGAATGTAAAACTGGGTTGTTGCATGTTATAGTAGTAGCTCCTACACCAACTGTTCTTTCCATTTTTGGCACTATTCAATAATTATATTAGTAGTTGTCCCCCCGCCCAATGCTTCTTAAATATTAGATAACACTGAATTATGCTTGTAACTTTTAAAACTACAAGCAATGGTTTGCTTGTGGTTAAAGAAGTTAATCCCATTAGATTCTTTGGTAAAGGAACATCTACATTATGTTTTATTTTGTGGGAATGAGTTTTGTAAAGGAGTTGTAAACGATAATTCAGACGAGGTACAAATGTAGGTTTCCTGTTAATGCAGACTTGCCAAGGTCTTTCACTCTTGGCCATGCTGACAAAATTTTTATTTTGAGTTGCCCACGGAAACAACTTTTTCCGAGTTCGATATGACAAGGTTTCTACTGTACTTAAGATAAGCAATAAAAAGAATGCCATGTATCTATGTTAATTATATTAAGCTTATATGGCACTTTGTTTGTATACAGGCTAATCATTTGTTTCAGACTAAACCTTAATATCATGACCCTCCATATAGAAAGTACACATGTGTATACCCAACACGGAGTAGCTGTTTCTCTGATGGGCATCGCTCAGGTAAGACAATATGTACTTGTTACTACAGTGCTTTCAATGTTTTTCAAGTCTACCAGTACTTCATTATTTACAGGCAGTACTTTTTATTAAAATTTGGAAACATTTTCATGAATATCTTATATGTAGCACTCTTTAAAATCAGGAGGTACCAAAGACCATTTTAGGTGGGTAAAAGTACCTAGTACTGCCTCTTATTGAAAGGCCTGTAACTGACAGTAGTGATTAGAAGGTCAAGGTGGGACACACTGGTAGCTGTACATGTTAATTCATCACATCATTGGTGCTGAACATGGGATTTTCTCATTTGTGGTGTAAATTAATATCGTCCTTTAGAAATACCGGTAGATGAGAAACACATATTGGGAAATTGATGAAAGTAAGTACTTGTAACTGTATGTTTTAATACGAAATTTTGAAGAGAATTGGTTTTTGTTTCACATCGGCACATGTCAAAAACTGATGAAAATAACTGAAGTATATCTGTAAGTATAACGTTCATTCTATATTGTTTACAAAGAAACAAATTGACTGACATAGATAGGATGTGCGAATTGTATGATTGATTATTGGTTGACGTCCAGCGAGCAGTATTTGAGCTGTATTCAGGACAGGAGCAAGTTCAACAATATATAAACTAACTAGAAATGAGGGAGTGTTGAATCAAAAGAATGGAGAGTTGGCCCATGGGAAGGGATGAAAAATTTAGTCTTTTGTAGGGATTACAATGAGCCTACTCTTTTTCTTTTTCGAAATCTATAAAATAGGTTTCCCACTATGGGTTCCAGCAGGGTTTTCTCTGGGTTGAATTTTTTTTGAGCCAACACTTGAGCCAAAAACTAAATTTTTGAGCCACTTTAAAATATTTTGAGCCATAAATACTTCAAAAATTTTTGGCACTAAAAACGCACATAAATATTAATCATTTATTTATTTTCTTACTGCATACATGTTAAAACAATATAAGGGTACATGTACTTTTTGAAATACAATAGCACAATAATGTTTCAGTTACTATTGCAACCATAAAAGACAAGTAGATAAAAAATATGATATAACACTCTGTTGTTTAAGTTACTATCATAACCATAAAAGGCAAGTAAGTAAAAATACAGACTGTAAAAACTGGTCTATTTTTTAAAACTGAGCAAATTCTCCTTTGCTTTCGTGATGACCACCTCCTAAAAGCTTCTATAAAACTAAATGTATTTGCCAATGGCCCCTCCAATGAAATAATCATTAAATTGTATAAATTACAAGTGCTAAGTCTGTTCCTTAATTTTGTTTTAATTAAGTTTTGTCTACTAAAGCCTCGTTCACATAATTCGGACAGTTTCATTAAATTTCCCGGAGTATTACTTTCAAAAACTAATTTTCTTTTCCGTCCCATTTTAAAAACGTAAAATGGAGTTAAAATTTTCGATGCGTTTAAAACGATAGTGCTGAAATAAATGATAAGTTTCTAAAATTATATGAAAACAATTCACGAACTGACAGAGAGAAGTCATTCACCCGAGACCATTAATTAACACCTTTGTTTGACTTACCTTTTATGTATTTTACAAGTTAATTATCCTATCAACAGATAAACATTACGAACAGCTGATTATCGATTTTCTGTCACTTGATCAGTTCATGGGTAACATTCGAAGCTTTCCGAATAGCGTTATGGGCGTTCCGAAGTAACGAACTAGAAAATGACTGCCACAACAGACGATGAACATTCGAAATCTTTTGCGCCACATTTTTGAGCCAAAGTAAATATTTTATCGCCAAAATCATAGATTTTTCGGCAAATGCGCAAATGACGCACGCCAGCGGAAACCCTGGGTTCCAGTCTATGATTGGTCGATGAGCAGTTGTTGAATTACATGCAGAATAACCGAATGGATGAATGATCCTGTTGAGTCACAAGTGCACACATGGGTATGGGTGGGGAAATGAACTACCAAACGACATGAAATTATATGCACTGATCATGAGTGCATACAAATTATGTACAAAAATACATCGTCTTTTGTGCACATTTAATAAATCCTACTACATGATGACATGCTCAAAAAGTCCTAAGTTAATTTAGATATCATATGTATTCGTCAATCCCCCCCCATCCCCCTCTCTCTTTTTTTTAGCTCACCTGACCCAAAGGGTCATGTGAGGTATTGCCATCACTTGGCGTCCGTCGTCCATCCGTTAACTTTTTAGTTCACCTGGACCGAAGGTCCAGGTGAACTATTGCCATCACTTGGCGTCCGTCGTCTGCCGTCTGTCGTTTGTCATCTGTCGTCTGTAAACTTTTCACATTTCAAGCTTCTTCTCCGAAACCACAGGGCCAATTGGAACCAAACTTAGCAGGAATGTTCCTTGGATGATCCTCTACAAAATTTATGTTTTTTGTTCCAGTCGGATATTCAACATGGCTGCCAGAGCCAATAATATGTTCTGATTGGCTGAAATTTCAAAGATCTTCTTCTCTGAAAGTAATGACCTGACTGAACCCAAACTGTAAATGAATGGTCATTGGAATATCCTTTACCAAGTTTCTGTTTTTTATGCCGATCGGAAATCCAAGATGGCCACCACCGCAGGACATAGATTAACATTGGACCCTATGGGAAAATGTTCAAATGCCTTCTTCTCATAAACTACAAATATGATTAAAGCCAAAAAGTACATGAATGTTCATTGGATGGTCCTCTACAAACTTTAGGTTTTTTGTTCCGATATGAAATTCAAAATGGCAGCTACAGCAGGACTTAGTTTAACATTGGACCCTATGGGAAAAATGTTTTATAACATTGGACTCTATGGGAAAAATGTTTCAAAACGCTTCTTCTCTGAAACCACTTGGACAATTGAAACCAATCTGCCCATGAATGATCATTGGAAGGTCCTTTACAAACTTTTTTTTATGTTGATCGAAATTCCAAGATGACTACCACTGCAGGACATAATTTTTACATAGGACCAATTGGTTCTTTTTATAACCAGGTGAACGATACAGGCTCTTGAGAGCCTCTGGTTCATATTTTAATCTACTCCTCTGAAACAACTGGGCCAAATGGAACCAAACTTGGCAGAAAGCATCTATATAAGGTCTTCCATAAAGTTTCTTTATTTCGTCCCATTCCGCCAACAAATATGGCCGCCAAGGGCAATTCTTGTTTCTGATTGGCTAATGTTAAAAAAATCTTCTCCTCTGAAACTGCTTGGCCAAATGGAGCCAAACTTGGCAGGAAGCATCTATGTAAGATCCTCTATAAAACTTCTTCATTTGGTTCCATTCGGCCAACATACATGGCCGCTGTTACTAAAAATCAAACATATGGTAAAATTGCACGTTTTTGGTAATAACTCAAAAACCGTTAATAATATCAGAAATCTGACGTGGTAAAAATGATCAGCACAGCAAGATCTAACTACTCTGAAATTTTGAAGAAAATCTGATTACCTACATGTATCTTGGAGTTATTGCCCTTTTTTCATCAAATTTTCAAAATTTTAATATTTTCGTTTTTTATTTCAAAAACTATAAGAGATAGATGTTAATTTTAAGCAGCAAACATGTGCAGCATGTCAAGATTTACCTAGGCTGCAATTTTAAAGTAAATCTGATTATCCATTTTGAAGTTATTGCCCTTTTTTCATCAAATTTTAAAAATGTTAATACTTTTCATCTTTTATTTCAAAAACTATAAGAGATAGATGTTAAATGTAAACTGAAAACATGTTCAGCTTGTCAAGATCTACATGCCCTGCAATTTTGAAGTAAATCTGATTACCCATCTAGGAGTTATTGCCCTTTTTTCATTATTATTTTTTTAATTTAAACATTTTTGTCTGATATTTCAAAAACTATTAGAGATAAAGATTAAGTTTAAATTGCAAAAATGTGCAGCATATCAAGTTCTACCTACCCTGCAATTTTGAAGTTAATCTGAGTACCCAATTTGGAGTACATGTAATTGCCCTTTTTTCATCAAATTTTCAAAATGTTAATACCTTTTGTCCTTTATTTCAAAAACTATAAGAGATAGATGTTAAGTTTAAACAACAAACATGTTCAGCATGTCAAGATTTTTTAATAAAAAAACTGCACAATATGAATACTTGCATATAAAGGGCAGAAAATTGGACTCTAGCATATTATCACATGACCTCTAAACCCCTATTATTCCAAAATGATTATCTCACTTCGTTGGAACTTTGCACAGCTAATGCACCATATGCAAATTTACAAAAAGGAGAGCTGCTCTCACTTAACATTATCTTTTATGCATAAATATAGAAAACAGTTAAGATAATGATTATCTCCCTTTGAAATTTGCTTCAGTGTCATTCTATTGTCAGTTGAGCGATACAGGCTCAGTGGGCTGAGCCTCTAGTTTGAAACCAAGAAGGACTGTTAAGATTGAGATATATGATAATCCAGATTTTGAGTCTATCCAACCCTACCTTGAACAAATCTGGCTCTGTTAGTTCTGCTGTATCAGACACAAGAAAGGTTCTATTATTACAACTAAATAATTTGTTGATTCAAGTTTGGGTCTACAAAGTACTATCATGAGTTTTACCAGGTTCTATTGGGAAACTACAACTGCAGTCAGATCTACATTTTTGGAGGTAAGTTTTTAACTCTTTATTTTTTTTGGGGGGGGGGGGATTTACAGGATTTTTTTACAGAAGTTTCAGTAAAAATATGGATTCTAGAAAGCGACATGCAATGTACATGTACATGTAATAGTGATTTTTAGTTATCAAACAACATGAAAAAGGCAATAATTTTTCTATGTAATGTCATTTTTGGATGAATAAGGTAAGATTAGTTTTTTTTTTACAAATAATTTTCAGGACCTAGAGTGATGATTTCTCTTATTTAAGGTATTTGTTTCATAAGCAAATATATATATGAAACTTTTTAAGACATGTTTTAATGTTTTAAATTTATTTGGTTCAATTTGTTTCATTTCAAGATTTTATCTATTATATTTTGTTTCAAAAGTTCAAAGTGAATAGTTTCATATAAGAACACCAAAAACAACTGCATTCTAAGTTAGTAGTGCCAGCTAGGATGTGGAAAATTTTCAATATATACAAAATGCATATATTTATAAAAGAATGGAATTGAAAAAAAGGCAATTATTTTGAAAACATATTATGGTTTCTTTGTCCATGTCATTAAGTTACAACCAAAATATTGTGTCCATGTTTATATTGTGAAAGCTTAGTTACATGTAAGTCAGTTAATTGTTTGCTGATACCACTTAGACATGTACATGATAGCATGTATTTTCCCTCAATTTGATCATACCCAAATATTAATATATTATTCTAACTTTCTTTAAATTGTTACAGCTTAGGTTGTTAAATACACTTTTATAATGATGCACAATAATAAAGGGAAGTACTAAATATGCATAAAGATCAGGAGAAAAATAATAATTATGTATAAAGATCAAGATTGTTTGAATACAAAAATAATATGATTGATTGACTGATTGGTGTTTAACTACAACTTTAGCAGTAAATAATATGGTTAACTTTTATTGATGTAGACATTGAAAATGTTATCTCTTAAAATTATTTTTAAAGTTTCTAAGAATTAAAATGTTTATTTTGATTAAATTGAAAAATTGAGCAATCAGTTTTATTTATTTACAGTTTAATTTATTTATGTACATCTTGAAATTTAGTTTTTATTTTTATTTATATAAGAAAAATATTAATTGTCAATTATGATACAACTTTTGATTACAATGACGAATTAATTTGGAAAATAAAATTTTGACAAGTAAATCCTATTTTCTTGATGAAATTTATGTAAATTTTTCTCCTCAATTTTTGCAGAATATTTACGATTTCGTTGATTCTTCATTATAGGTAAAAATTCAAGGAGCTAACCAGGACATGTTAGCATCAGCTTGTGAGTTATTTTTGGGCAAGTCAGAATCACAAATCAGAAATGTTGCTCAAGAAACACTGGAAGGACATCAGAGAGCTATCATGGGAAATATGACTGTTGAGGTTAGTATCAGGGTGTGAACCTTATCAAATAAGAGCATTATAACCTTAAAAAAAGATTTAACTGCTGACTGACTCAGTGAAAGACTTAAACTTTAGCTCTAAAAGGAAGTACAGCAAGTACAAAATGTAGCTTAGTATATGTATCACCACTAATGCGAGTTCAAATCCCGCTAGAGGTGTACTCGATACAACTTTATGTGATAAAGTTCGTCATTGACATACGGCAGGTCGGTGGGTAAAAATCCATATAAGCAAAATTTAGCATGTTGGTCTTGAAAAAAGCATCATCATCTCATTGAATGTTCTCGCCATGACATAGCTGAAAAAATTGCTCATTTGACGTTGAGCAACAATAACTCGCTCTATATCATTGATTTTTGTCTATTTTAGGAAATCTACAAGGACCGTAAGAAGTTTTCTAAGGCTGTGTTCGAGGTCGCTTCTTCAGATTTAGTAAACATGGGTATCTTTGTTGTCAGTTACACCATCACAGATATTAGAGACAGTGAGGTACAGATTATATCTTAACATTAAGGCCAATAATAATTAAATTACTGTGTCCACACTTCTTTGGTGGAGATCAGTTTATTACTATTTTTAGAAGTCACTATCATGTGTTCTTGTAACTTTTTGTATGACTGCAAAAATGTTTTTGCTGTCTTATGTTATTGTGCTGTCGTCGTCGTCCATCAGTTAATAGAATGGTTTCCATGCGATAACTTAAGTTCTAGTTTATGGATCCTTCTGAATTTTGAACTCAATGATCCTTGGCACTGTATAAAGGTTGGTACACATGTATATATTGATTTGAGCCGAATTCCAAAATTTAAACATTGTTATTTTTCATCCAAATTTAATGCATTTTTTTTTTTGCAAAATCATCATCTTTATGGATTATTTTATTTCTAAAAGGGGTTCAATTTATGAACATATTTGGAAGATCTATTTAACACTTGAAATAGTATAACAAGACAAATGACCAAAATAGAATGGGTGCAACATATTACTGTGTTCAGCACATTATTGTGGCTAGCACTTTACTGTGTCCACTCTTGTTTATGATATACACTTGTTTAACTTTCCCTTGTCAACATGCTACGGTAGTATCATAATAGCCCTTTTCTGTGAAGTTGTATAATACTTGTCATATTTTTGTCAAAATTGTTTTAGAAAATTTATTTCAAATTTTTTTTTACAGACAATTATGTGGCCTCTGAATTTAGAGAGTCAATACGGACGCCATTGTCACTCTCAAGACTTTTGTGTAATCTATGCGAATGATCTTTGGTTATCTTTTATCAGCTATTTAATGCATATTTCCCTTGGTAATGAAATGTTGTATGAATGTTTTTCTAACAGGAGTATTTATTCATAATAGTTTCTATTCTACAGGAAATGAACTTTTGATCCGAAAAGGGAGTCAAATTGTGGTCCATTACTACACATGTGTGGTTATATATTTTTTACTTAAATGTATGCAAACTTTTATATAAGATAGGTCACGTCAATTCTTAAAAAAAAAACCCCACAGATATCAAATTTATCGCACACAAGACGTTTTTGGAATAACCTTTATCAGGTACGCTCAATATCAACCTAATATTGGAAAGCCAGATAATTTAAAGGTCTGGGAGCAATAAAACCAACAGGATAGCCAGTTGAGGGTGGGATTGGCAACTAGTACAACGACTTTTGGCTGCTTCTGGAAAAGTATTGATAGTTTTGGTAGCTAGGGTCAAATAATTTGACTACACTACTGCTTCTACTCTTTGAAATTTACAACAGAGGTCTTAAACATGTAGAGAGCGTGGCATTCTCCAAATACATTACCACTATGGTCCTTTATCAGGCTTTTGGTATTATAACCTGACAACTCCCCATCGAGAGAGCTCCTCCTATCCGCCAACTCTATACATGCTGAGCATCTCTGTGGTTTTAAAGATGAGGACTGCTAACCTTCACAAATACCCGGTCTGTAAAGATAAAAGATTTTGACCACTTTACCCTTCCTTCTACAGCCTCATCTTATGAAAACGATGATCAGTTCGTCTTTACCTCCAGTTGTTTGTAGGAGGGATCATGTCTTATTTATGCTATGTTTGTTTGCGTATAGTGGTGTCCAACACATATTGTGTTGTGTTTTTGTTTTGTTTTTCTTCGTCCTGTGTACCCAATGTTGCCAATTCTCTGGAGTGTCTATTTTTGATTGCCCCTTCGGTATTCTCTAACATTTACTTACTGAAATTATTATTTAATTATGTTGATTATTACAATTTACAGGGTTATCTACACGCTTTGGGTATGAAACGTACCGCTGAAGTCAAGCGTGATGCCAGAATTGGTGAAGCTGAAGCACAACGAGATGCTGGTATTAAGGTGAAGTTGTTTTTACACAAGACTTTCTTTCATTCATATATTTTTTCAGATATACACAGTACATAAGCAGTATCACAGGATGTTCATCACTGCTTGTTTATGTTGTGTTTTTTTTTTGGCTAGAACTAATTATCTAGTACTCTCATACACTAACTTTTTCACCAGGGATATTTGAAGTCGCTTGGATTAGCTCGTACTGCCCAAGTTAAGCGAGATGCACGTATAGGTGAGGCGGAGGCAGGAAGAGATGCTGGTATCAAGGTGACCTTGTTGTGTGATCTGTAGTAGAGTAAAACTTGAGTACTTTGGAGTGTTTCTGATTCAGTATAGTAAAATTTTCGAGTCCCAATTTCCACCTCAACTTCATAAGTCAGTTTGTTAAATGCATTTTTGTAACTATCGGGAGTTTCCATTTTCTGGTAGTCACAAGATAGCTGAAAAAATTCTGAAAATATGAATAACCCATAATAGCACTCAGTACATGTACATTTATAATTTTACATAAAAGTGTTTCCAAGGGATAATTGGTATCCGTTTTTTTCCCTCAAGGGGAGATAATTAGTTTTCTGTTTTTCCCTCAATGGGAGATAATTAGTTTTCTGCTTTTTTTCTCAAGGGGAGATACATTTTTTTTTTCTCGGGAAATAATTTTGTTTTTTCAAGGGGAGATAACTTTTAGAAATCTCAAGTTTTACTATTGTACTACTATTGTCCTCAGTCTGTTAACATTTAACTTGTAGATGTGTTCTAACTTATGATTTAAATACACCTATCTGTAGTGGATGTGGTCACTGTCTTTATAATTTTATTTGTGTATTGTGTTTAGTTTGAATAAAAAATCATCGTTTATTTTTTTGAAAT